>CAKKLC010005796.1:40258-52879 GCA_918559645.1 Ceratonova shasta | reverse complement strand
CAAACAGCAAAATCAAGCGTACAATGCAATAAAATTTAAAGAATATATCATTGATCTCTTGGAATGGATCCGACAAAAAAATTTAACGAATTTTTTTCTTGTTTTAGATAATGTACCATTTCATAAAAATGGTGAAATTGATGAGATTGTTATACAGGCTGGACATGAAATGAAATTTTTACCTCCATATACTCCCCAATTCAATCCCATTGAAAATATGTTTAGTAAATGGAAGTCTCATATTAGAAGAGAAGAACCTAGAACAGCTGAAGATTTAAATAGGTTTATAAACAATGGAGTAGATTTAATTACACCTGAAGACTGTGCCGGATTCTTCAGAAATATGTTAAAAGAGATGAGGAATATTAATTAATTTTAATCTTATGAGTGAACTGTTTTTAGTATTTTTAATTTTTAAACTACTTATAATATAATTATTTAATGTTCTTTATTAAGTTTATGTGATTTTTATTATTAGATAATACGTTTATTCTGATTTTTACATTTTATTTTTCAATACTTCCTCCCAACTCCCTGCCCGCACTTCAATAACTCACCTTCTTTCAATTAATAATAAATCTGCAATCTATGTGTGAGATCAAATTTTTTACTTTGTTTGATAATTTCAATGCATTTTTAAGGTTTTATAAAGATGTCTCAAATTCACATACATCTTCATTTATTATAAAAACGGGTTAGAAAAATTATAAATGCAAAAAGATTCACAAAAACGAAAATAGGGTTTACAAAAACGAAAATAGGGTTTAAACCCTGTAAAATGATGTTAAAAAATTTTTTAATTTAATTTATAAGCACATCCCAGTCAAATTAAAAACGTTTGTTTTCAACGTCCATTCATTGAAATACAACATTAATTTGTCCCCAAGAACACCCTTCTTCTTTTTTATTATCTTCATCAGTTTGACCCAACAAGATTCTATATTTTGCGTATGAGCACCGGAATTGGGTCAACAAAATAAAGTCTGTGATTAATTGCCATATGTTTGAATCCCATAGAGACAATATTTCTATATGCTGCTTATTTATCCCTATGTATAATTGTTCCGGTTCGGCAAACACTTTGAATAAAAAGTAAAAGTGTTTGAGCACTTCTATCAGGTACAATTGTAAAAAAAATTTTAGATGGGCAAAAAGAAGTATCGGTAATACCAAATACCCATATTTTAGACTCTGTTGCCCTACCTTGATGGTACTTGGGTTCATGCCTAAAAACACTTTAATCTATTTGACATATAACACCCGGTCCACCGAGTGTAATTGGATTACAATTAAAATATTCAACGAAACGTAATCTTAGATCATCAAAAAAGTCAATTAAGATTTCATGAACACCAATTTCTTGACCTATGTCAAAATCTGTCTGTGCAAGTGTCCATTTCCACCTCAATTTTAATCCTGTTTTAAAACAAAATTTATATCGTTCAAAGATGGATTCTTATCTTACACTTTTGTATTTTTTATACGCTGTACACCCTCTGGTCATACAAGGAAAAGCCCAGCAATCTTTATTTCTCGTATAAATAAAGGAATTGCAGCTACAAAAACATAATTGACAAATGTAGAAATTCATTGAAAATTCCCTTCTGTTGTAGCTACTCAATTACGCTTTTGATACTTCTTGAGTATAATCTTTCAATTACCTAAATAAAAACAGTTGGACGCATTATGGATAAAAAAATTTCAAGGATCAGAAAAATTATAATTTTTTAAATCAATTCGGATTAAAAATTATCAAATCAAGAAATTTTGGATCAGGTGCTTTTTTCCCAATTCGAATATCTGTTGCCTTTTTTTCCCATCCTATTAATAAAAAAAATTAACGAAATAATTTAATTAAATCATTAAATTTCATCCAATTTTTACCTAAAACATTATTTCTCAACATCCATTCTGCAAGATATAAGTCCATCTTTACACCAAAAATACCTTTTATACTCTTTATCCTATACTTAACCTTTGCCTAATTTGACTCTATATTTTTAGTATGAGTTTATATAGTAGTATCAACAAAATGGATACTATGGTTTACACTAATATGTTCAAAATCCAAGCTTCCAATATTATTATATGCAGCGCATTTGTCAGACCATACAATGGTACCTTCTCTGCAAATTTTGTGAATTATTGGTAATTATGAAGATTGAGATCGATTTTTAAAGGTTTGTATATAGACCTTGCTTGGTGAAAAACTTGTATCGGCTATACCAAAAAACCCATAATTCATATTCTAAACCCCTTCCTCTGTGATACTTTGCTTGTGTCTAAATATCCTTTCTTTAATTTGACATATGACGCGCTCTTCTCCAAGTAATACAAGGTTATTCTTAAAATATCCAACACAAGCTTGTCTTAAATCATCATAAAAATCTATGAGAACTCTTTTGTGAACGTTAACTTCTTCTAAAACATTTACTTGCTTTTTTTCAATAAAAAATTTCCATTATAATTTTCTTTACACTTTTAATTCAAATTTATATCTTTCAAATATTGAATTGGTCTGATGTTAAAATATTTCGTTTGTCATTTATATAGCTTTGTCATGCATCTAAATGCCATCCCATCTTTATAGCGTGTATATGATTTGCTAGATATAAAAAATACGCAAGTATGGCAACTAATCATAAGCTTTAAAACACAGATACTTTGAAGATGTGCAATTATTTCTTCATTACTTTAGTTATTTATTGATTCAATCTTGGTTGTATAATAATGACTTATCGTAATGTAAGAGTAAAACATTTTAATTTAATTAATTAATTTTCAGACAGCGGATACCAAATTTTAAATCTAAATGATGATCATTGTGTCTATAATTCTAACATCACAACTTAATTATTCTTAAAAATATATTTGAATAATAGAAACTGATGAAACTTGATTTTTTATTAACGTTAATAATTACAATATTTTACCTTTAATAATATTGCTACTAAGTGAAAAATAATTTTTTTTAAATAACCGAATTTAAATATAAAAAGCAACAAACTTATATTTAAAATGAAAAATTATTTTATCATAGCAATTCAATTAAGATTTTTCAGTTTATTACTTTATCAATTTTGTTCACCTTTATTTTAAAATTTTTACATTTCTGGATGAATAATTTATATTTTAGTTTATTGCCTGAGTAACTTCAAAATATTTAATTTTAATTTTTTTATATAGAATTTAAATTATAAAAAAAAATTTTTTATAAAATTCTGAATGGAATAATAGTTGTATATTTAGTAATCAGTATGAATATTTATTTCGTAGTTTCTACTCTAAATTATTTATTAAAAAAATTATAAAACTTTTTTATATCCTAAAATAAATTCCGCAATCATTTATGTGATCAGTTTGTTACATTTATAGTTTTGTTTATATATTTTTTTATATAGTAAATTTTTTTTATTTTAATATTTTAAAATGTACACAATTTGAACATAATTCAAAAACTATAAAAAAACACATACACTTTTCAGGAAATAAAAATATAATTTTTCAGGTTAATCAAAAAACAATTATAATATAATTCTTCTTATTAAAAATCTAAGTATTTTAAATATATCTTTAATTAAATATGAAACTTTTTCCCTTAAATTTCTTCAACAAGTAAATTAATTATTAATTTGATAAACCACCTTAATAGAAAAAGAACGGATATAGTTAAAAATAAATAAATTTATATAATTCCTTTCCGCTTTTGTCTTTCATAGACCTAAAATGGAAATTTGTGAAGAAAAATTTAATGAAAACGAATTTTCTTCTCTGATCCTAGTTTTTAAGGGAACAAATAGCATATTTATTTGAATATGATAAAAAAATAATTTAATAAATTTATTGGAGATAGTTTAAGCTTTTTATTAGCTATTTTAATAATTATTTTATGTTAAAGCTTACATAATCAACCCAATGTTTAAATATAGGATCAGATTAAGACATTTATGGCTTATTATTAAATAAACTCAAGGTATATTATTTTTCTTATAAAAGAAGTTTTAGTCTATTTTTAAAATCTTATCTATAATATGTTTGATTTACTTCTTGATTTCCTACCTACATAATTGAAAAATATTTTTAAGAGTTATAATTCCTTTTATAATTTTGTTGTATTTTTTGATATGTAATGAAAATAATATCCTTATTTTATTTTCAATCACTTTTTCTTCTTAATCTTCATAATTTGAATTTTTTTTATCTTGCAAGATCTAAACTGTTCAATGAATAAATATTAATATTGAGTAGAATTGTTATAATTCAAAAAAAACTTTTTAATGATATAATGGTATAAATATAATACTAAACATGTGCTAAATTAAAATCTTCATTATGTCTTGAGATAAAATAAATCAATATATTTTATGAATTCTAAATAAAGAAAATCAATTTTGAGAATTTTAGATCTTAGTAATGTTGATTAAATGTTAAAGAACATTTATTTAGTTCTCTTTTTCAACGATCTCAATCATATATTTTCAAAAAAATCTCTCAAGACTACAAAATTTATGACTATAAAATTCATTTGTAACAAGCTTTCAAATTATCGTCACGTTTTTCAAGGTAAAAAAATATATTTTATATTAAAAATCTACTTAAAGGTGTACTGGGTGATAATCAACTATAATTTATATTATTGTTTTATTATAAAATAATTTTTTTATGTACATTTAAAATTAAAGATGGAAAATTATTACTTTTTACACAAGATATTCTGTAGATATTATATTTAAATAGTATTAGAGGAGAATTCTAGAAAAATTGCCGTTTCAATCATTAAAAAATAATTAATTTAGTTAATTTTTGGGCTCCTTTGGAGTTATAATGTGGTACTAAGAAATTAAATTCTTTACAATCACTCTTTTAATTAATATTTTATTATATAAAACTAAGTATGATATTCCCTTATTTTTATAGTAAATTATTATCAGTCTAAAATTATTTTATAATTAAAATAGTTAAGCAAAATAAATTATCTATTATCTTATTAACGATATTTCTATTAGCTTTAATCTAAAAGTATTTAAACACATATATTTTAATTATTATTCAACAAGTCCTTATACGAACCAAAAATATTAAATTAAAGCATATTTAATGTTATCTATAGACTTAATTCAGTAATTCTTACTCTTCCAATTCAAAATTATTTTTTATAAATTTTTTTAATTTAACTCTATTTTTAATTTTTGCTGGGTTAGAATAAACGATTCCTTACAAATTGAAAGGGTCAATTTTTTTTTATTAATTTCATTATTTGATTTATCTGCATTATGACAATAACTGTTTTTTTTGTTCTATTCAATGTCATATTTTTCTTGTATAATTTATAAAAAAAATGAGTTTAATTTTAATACAATTTTAAAGAATCATCCCTTTTTAAACAAACTAATTAATCATTAAGATTATTTTACAATTTAGCTACCTGTTCTTTGAATATATTTGTCAATAACTAACATTATAATAATCTAATAATTTATTACCAAAAAAATACTTTTCTTTGTAAAAATAATTTATATAATTAATTTTAAGTATTTTGGGACTGCAAATTTTCTTTTTCTGATCAAGAATTTTCATTATTTGTTTAATTTCTTCACTTTATTTGTTCTTGATAGATTGTAAATATTTTTTTTAGTAGCTTAGATTTTAATAAAAAACAAACCAACAATCAACATTTTAATTGGTATATTTAAATTATAAAAATAAAAAAATTTGAAGACACCCTTTTATCGAAATATTAATTTAAATCATAAACAATTTTTTAATATAAGTTTAATTTGAAACAGAATAATGACAAATTTAATATGATATAGAAATAAATTTGAATTATATTCATATTTAAAATAATATAATTAATTTAAATATTTTAAGTATTTTTAGTGGAAATAACCTTTTCATTATTTTTAATTAAATTCATTTGTATTCTATAAAACATACAAAAATTATATCATTAAAATAGACACTATCTCTGTATAAAAATGTCAATTATATTACAGATTTTATTATTCAATATAAAATTTTCAAAATATACCTAACAAACTAAGGTTAAATTTATTATTTAACTGAGTTTTTTTAAAATAATATTATTTCTAAATGTTATTCTTTAAAAAATATAAAAATTTGACATTAAATTACATTTTAAAAAATAAATTTCTTAGTTTAAATTAATGAATACTAATTTAATACATATAATATTTTATAATATTGAAAAATTGATTGATAATATATATAATTGGTTATTTATTATTTATTGTTATATACAAACATTTAATTTATTTACTATTATATGGCTAATAAAAAAATAAATAAAAGGATATAAATTTAGATTATATATTTGTAGAAACAAATATTATAAACTATGATTATTTTAATATTTTTGAACATAAATATTATAAATTAATAATATTACAAATTATATTTTTGCTAAACATTTTTCGAAATGTTACAAATTTATTTATTAAAAGTTGACAAATTGTTTATTTCAGAAAAGGAATTTTTGCTAAATTAAATTATTATAAACTTTTATTATATTATAAATTTTTATCAGTATAATTCAATATCTTTAGACAACAATAATTATTAATATTGTAAACAGAAAAATATACTAAATTTTAAATATATTAAATATTATTAATGTACTTTATTTTACAACAGATTTTTAAGTTCTTAAAAAAATTTAAAAAGCATGAGAGATTTTGAGTGAAGCAATCAATTTTTTTTTATTAATTAATAATATATCAGGAAAAATTTCCAATAATTACTTTCTTATCTGACGGTTATGCATAAATGTTTATACTCTTTCCTATTATTTAATAATAATTTATTTTTTTCGACTAATTTAGGCTAAATGTCTTCAACTTTTATTTTTTTAATAGTAATATTTAAATCTTAAAATAACTAAATAACTAAATAAATTAAATACTGAGAAATTATATTTGTACAGTATATATATCAGCTTTTTTCAATCTAATTTTACCTTGTAACTAATAAAATATTAAAATACATTTTTGCGACCCATTCTACATAGATTTACGCATATACAAATAATATAAAAATATAATAAAGGAAATATTTTTATAATATTTTAATTGACTAATTTGCTGTTGACATTCATTAACCAAATTGTTAACTCTGGCATCAATCGATTTATTTATGCTATTCTCAATGTAGCACTAACATCTTCAAGTCGGTTTCTGAATTTATTCTTGGTGCCAACTAAAGCTTTAAATACAGTTTTTGCAAGATATGTTGCTGCAAAAGGAAGAAGTGTTTATAATGCTTTTTCGCCTAAAATCACGTTTTAATTTCAAATTTGGATCAAAAATTTGTGTGAATTCTTGTGATTATTAAATTGTAATTGTAGGGTTTATCACACACACAATTCAATTAAATTTTCTTCCCAGATGAACATAAAACATTACTTTTACATACTAAAAATGGATGTTGTATCCATATATTACGTACATGGATGGCATTGAAAGAAGGAAAATAAATAAGAAATTTCTCTTTCAACTTTGTTAAATGCTCTAGTAATTAGATACTTGTATTTTTGATTTCTATGTGAGTTAATTTATTCTCTTTAACAATTTGATGATAACATGGAAACATCGAATTTTGCTTATTTAACTTAACCTATCCCGACTTCAAATTTTTTTATAGACTTTTTTTTTACTATTACTTATAAAAAGATTGTTCATGTTTCCTTGTATTTATAAATTCGATACATTAAGTAATGATATTATATCAGCCGTGTATGCAATTTTAGCAAGCCATTAGTTAGTTCTTATATGCTCTGTTAAATGGGATTTCTGATCGTGCAAAAACTTTCCATTTCTACTCTTAGACCAATAAACCTTTTGAGGTCATTAACCCTCTAAAGCCACCATATGTGCAAAAATAGAAACAAATTTTAATATTCTTAACACATTTCTTTACATATGAGCAAAAAATACGTGTTTTGAAGACAATACTACGTATTTTATTTACTATTTTCACACATTCATTTTAAACTATATGTAAATCTTTGCAGATATTTTTGGCAGCCAATTGTTTTCGATGGAGAACACAGTTAGTTTTAACTAAATTTTTATGTGCAATTTGCTGTAATCGATTAACTACGCCTTTATGTGTTGCTACTTTTGCTGCTCCACCGTCAGTACAAACACCTATGCATCTATTCCAAGAATATTTTGATTTTCAAAATGAATTGAGACATTTAAAAATTTTAACAAAAGTTTTGCTAGTAGATAATTTCAAGATAAATAAAACTTCTTTTTCTATATTTTCCAAATTTAAAATTGATATATCTCACATAAACTATTAATATAGAATTATTAGATAAATAAGTTGTTTCGTCAAATTTTATTGCATAATATGGTGATTGTATTCGTTTTTAAATTACTTGAAATTCTATGTCCTTTAAATAGTCAGTATTCGTCGACTTTTAGTATTGTTAGACATGAGAACATTGTTATTTTTGCAGGTACCTTTCATGCATGGTTTTACCAATACTTACCTTATGGGAATAAAATGGTTTTTATTTAGAAATTTGTAATGTAGCTGAAATCAAGAGCTCTAAGATTTTCTAATCCGTTACAACAAAATTTTACAAACATAATTTGTCCGTTTTTAATTTTATCCTTTTTCTTATGAAGAAATCCAATTATTTGTCCTTATAATTATTATGTTTTTGATTCTAAATTTCTCATAAGTGTATTATCTTATGAAGAACTATTCACCAGTAAATTTTACCAACTAACAATTGCGGTAGATCAATTCTATTTTAGTTTAAGCAAGTAAAACCATAATTAAAAATGTTTTCTTTAAACATATAAAATATGCTTTATCTAATTTTTACGATTTTTCTGTATGTATATTTGTATTATTAGAACTGGTTACATTTTTATTTGCAGAATCCTGTTGTTGATTTTCTTTCATTGTGAAAATAATGGATCCTTATTAACTCGCAACATAAATAATCAAATAAAATAGTCTAAAGTAACTAAAAAGAGATACAAAATCATAATTTATCCATAAAAAATATTAAAAATTATTCAAAAAGGCTATAACACAAAATAGATACAATATCAGAAAAATAAATAAATAAAACACTTAAAAATTATTAAAAAAACACTTAAAATAAATAAAAAAACTTGAAAATAAATTAAAGATTAAGCAATCTTATTTGATTGTTTCATTTTTCAAATTTAAATTTATAAAAGCTATCAATAGCATATAAATATTTATGATATTATAATTTTTAACAAAAATGCATATTTTTTCTTTTTTTTTTTTAATTTTTTAGGTTATATTAGTTGAGCGCTTTTATCTTTTGGTAATTCAAATTCATTTTTGGATTCTTTTTTTAAAGTTTCATTAATAGATTGGTTAATTATTGGATGGGAAAACTCATTTCTAAAATAAGAGGTTCTATGCCAAGACACTGCTGCATTTAATCTTCTTAATATATTTTTTTGAACTCCTAAAAAAACGTTATGAAAACAAATTTCATATCTACTATCACTTATTAGAATATTTTACTATTATAAATATGAATATAATTAATTTCAAAATATTCAAAAAAATGATTAAGGTTTTCTCAATGTTTAAAATCATCCATTTTTAAGATTTTTATATGCTTGTTGAACATTAAAAACAGTAACAAAAGTGAATAAAATCATTATCATAAAAGCTTTCTTATAATTAATATTGTTTTTTTAGAGAGTTATCAGAGTAGTGGACTGTAATATTTTTCAAATCGACTGTTTAAAATAAAAAATGCAGCCATTTAATTGTACTGAACTAAAATTTTCTTTTGTTGAATTAATAACGCCTTTTTAAAATCACAGATTATAAATTGAGGCTTTATTGAAAATAATTCTTTAAATTTCATTAATGATTCAATATAAGAAAGTTGCTATTTATTTTTTTTAAAGAAATGACCAAAGCATAAAATTTTCCAAAAACTTCACCATATATATTAAATAGTTGATAAGATCCTTAAGATGTTGATTTAAAAGTTGCATCTGATAAGAAAAATGTTGTTTTAAAACTATAGCTAAAAATATCAAATCTATTCTCATTTTTAACTCCACTATCAAAAAATATGAACCGATTTCAGTTTTGATCATTTTTTATAGAATCTGAAAAAACTTCAAAAAAATTTGGAAAAATTTCTTGTTATTTATTTCTTATTCACTTGAATCTGTCAACCATGGATCTTTTACTTTGAATTTTATTTTTTAAATCATTTCTTCTAATTGTCCTAAATGCAGGGACAACGATTGATAATGACGTTTCTGTAGTTTCTAAAGCCCAATTTTTTTAATATATTTTTATTTTTGCAATCTTTAAAAAATCTTTTGGGTGATTGTATAAAATTTGGTCCACATTATCATTGGAGCTACTGATAATTAGAGAGCCTTTGCAGGATCTATCTTGACACATCCAATGAAAACCTACAGGTTTTTACTGACCTTTATTGAAAATATATCATTATTAATGAGTATATCATTCTCTCTATGACTTTTTACAAATTGGAATTCCATAGGAATTTTTTTTAATGAAACTATATACGTAGGAAAAAATATTAATAAATTTTTAAAAATTTTTTAAAAACATTTAAAGCATCTTTTATTGTAGAGTTATTATTTGTTAGAACTTTTAATTTATATTAAAAATTAATAATTTTTTTTAAAGCGGTTTATAAAATTTTTTGATTTGATTATTATTTGTGGAGTTGACGGATTTTTCTGTGGCGATTTTAAAGTAATAGGTATAGCGGTATTATTAGAATTTGCTTAATTTTCATTTAGATAATATTGTTGTTGGTTTTCTTTTATTTTAAAAGAAATTACGTAGTTTTCCTATTTTACTCATTTTTTGGGGTACTTAACATAAAGATCGATTTAGCATGAATAAACTTAAAACAGAAATTCAGCTAATCAATTTTAAAATTTTTATTTTAGTTTTTCTAAAATAAAAAACACAAATATTTATTGGAGCAAGAAATGTTAATCTCTAACAAAAGCGTAGCACTATGTGAGTTTTTTATAATCTATTTATTAAAGGTAAATTTAATTTATAAATGTCTACTTCCACCTAATTAATGAATAAATTTGAAATGTGGGTTATTTTTAAAAATTTTCTCGTATTGCTGCTAAATATTTTTATAAATCATATTTCTTTCAATTGATCCAAAAAACTCAGATATCGATTGTTCAAATAAATATGAGACTATATTGATTTCCTTTTATTGTATTTTATGATGGCCACAATAGTTTGTTTGTATATTTCTCATATAATTAGATTTTTTCGGAAAAAAGATTGATTTTTTGTTTAAAGAAATTGAACATAAGTTATATATTATCCACAAGCCATTTTATATCTTTTGCAACCCATAGCTTGTCAAATGCTCTTATATAAAACCCAAATAAACATTACTCTAAATAAAAACTTTATTTTTATATTTAATATTCAATTATATATAAATATCATTAATAACATCATTTATCTTCCTAGAACCGCTAGCGAGTAATGATTTTGATCTTTGGCAGAGGGGATGATGTACAAATCCAACCTACCAGTGCTAGGTCATGTAATAGCAGGCTATACAAGTATTGGAACGATTAACGGTTGGACGAACAACCCGCTAAGGCTCTATTGGATGCATTAAGCTATTTAATATGCAGGAGGATTCCGTAAAACGATGATGTAGAGAACAATTTGGACTTACTTTTATTTTGGGTATAATCTTTCTTTGGCTCTTATGTAATGCTTTAAGTGTGATGCGTTGTGATGTAAAAATTTTCATAACTTAGTATTAGTGTTGTATTATTTGGAGCGTAATGTTACTTTGGGTAGTATATAAAGTGTTGTAAATTGTGGATATATTGCATATAACTATAAATAAAAAGTTTCTTTTAGAACACCGAGTCGCATGCCATAGAAATCACTTTCGGCGACCATTTTTGTCGTACCCCGATTTATTAGGTTTAATCATAATTATTGATTTGTTTGCTATAAATATTTAAATATTAGTTTTGAATTCTTAACGACATTAAGGAGATAAAGTACAGAATAAGGGCCCAATCGGATATTTTCGGTAAATTTATAATGGCGGGTATTGATTATAACATTGATACATTAAAATTAGTTGATTTAGGTCATATAGAATCAAACACATCATACATTATAAATTTTTTGCAAAAATTAAACCTATTGCCATACATTAAAAGTTGCCCAAGTTGTCATTTGAATATGTACATTCAAAAATATTCTTCAAACATAGATGAACATATATTCCGATGCTCACAATGCAAGCAAAGGATATCATTAAGAAATGGAACATTCTTCGAGGGTTCCAAATTAAGTTTGTATCAAATTTTTTTTATTTTATGTTGTGAAAGTAAGAATATTTATATGGATTATGAGGAGCTTAGCAATCAAATAAATATAAGATCTCGCTCAACAATATGCGATTGGAAGAACTTTGTACGTGAAATTTATATTGACCATTTAATTATTTTCAGGCAAAAAATAGGTGGACCTCATAAAATCGTACAAATTGACGAATCCCGTATCACAAAAAGAAAATACAACATAGGAAGAATTTTAGTTAAA
>CAKKLC010005796.1:17182-33839 GCA_918559645.1 Ceratonova shasta | reverse complement strand
AGAATAAAAACCGATTTTTTTTTTTTTACTCGGATTATATACTTTCATTTGTTAGAGACATGCATACCATATTCATGGATATAACATTCAGATCCTGTACTCGAGAGTTCTACCAAATTTTTTCAATCCATTAATTTATTATAGGAAAAATCGTGCCCGTTATATTTGTGTTTTTATAGAACAAGATGGAACAGTCTTATTATAGCGTTATACGACATTTATATAAACATTTAAATTTAAGGCCTAGAAATATTATAACAGAATTTGAAACATCCATTTTTGATGCAGCTATGATGATTTTTAATAATTGTAAAATTAATTTTTGCATATTTCATTTCGGTCAATTAATTTATAAAAAATCCAAATCTATGGATTACAAAACTTATATAAAACCGATACCTATTTTAACTTTTTTATACGTGGTATTTTGAACTTAGCATTCTTTCATCAAGATAATGTTCCAAAAGAATATAAAAAATTAATTGAAAAGTATTTATTATCAAGTGGAAATGAAAATATTATTAAATTTCTTGATTATTTTCAATAAACGTATATTGGAACCTTGGATGAATTAAATGTAGTAACCAAGTCACCCAGATTTCCCACAAAATATTGGTCTGCTCATAAAAGAATATTGTTAAAGTTTCCAAGAATAACAAATGCAGTCGAATCATGTCACAGAACTCTAAATGTAAGAAATCAAGTATCACACCCCAATATAGCGAGATTATTACATGTTTTACAGACAGAAGAAGAATTAGTTAGGCTAGAACTGAATCGTAGGAAAAGCGGAGTATTTATTTTGGATAAAAAACAATGTGAACAAGATGAGAAATTGGGAATCGCTATTGAAAATTCTAATTTGTTTACAGAAGAAGAAGAATATTTTCTATTTTTAAATAAAATAACAAAATGGAAGTTAAATAAATGATTTTATTAATTATTTTACAATTTTTATAAATTGCGCAAATTTTTTTTTCAATTGCACAAAAACGGTTTACGTTAAAAAGTTTATAATTTATGCTTCGAGGACATCTTAGATAAACATTAAAACAATTTTAGAGTTTGGTGATTGATTAATATGGATCCATCTCAATAAATACATTTTTCGGGATCTAAAATAAAACCTCCCAAGATATTATAATATTTCTAACCTAATACTTCTGTTTCGTTTAAAATTAAAAATATTTCTTGACCTTGTAATTTCGACATAATTTACAATTTCAATATGTTTGCAATTACATATACTCTTTTTCTGTTAGTAGATTTACCTTGAAGTTCAATTTTAACGTGTTAAAATAAATTTTTTAGCTCTTTATTTTGTAATTTTTATGCCGGATAACGGCCAGGCATGAAATACCTACCAATTTTTGTTGTGAATTCAGATTCAGTGTCTGTTAAAAATGATTGTATTTAAGTTCTAGCTTTTTATTGTGTTTCTTGCTGGATCTGTGGGAATCTATAGCATCCTTTTTCTCATGATTTACTATTTTACCACAAATAATACAATACAAATTATTTCCAGGTTCTAAAACGAACTCTTTAGGATATTATCTAATATATTTTCTTATAATTTTACAATATAGTTATTTTTGTTTTGCCATGGGCGTAAATTTTATGGATAGTTATCCTAAAATCACGATACAAAGACAATTTATTGATTAACTAATATTTAAAAAAATTGGTAATGAAATCTAAAAAAATTAAAAATTTGAATTATGTATAAAAAATTTTTTAACCATAACTAGACCTATGAAAGCTAACGGAAAAAAATTTGACAGTGTAAACAGAAAAGACAATATAATAATTTAGGGTGTTTAAAGAATAAAAAACTCAGAATCATGAACAACTAGTGAACAAACAATGTATTCACAGTAATTATTTAATAAATTTACTTTTTTTACAAAGAGCTAATAATTTAAAAGTTCTATTTCGTACCTAAATATTATATTATTTATTTTATTAAAAATAGTGATATATAAATTGACGATAATAACAAATGTATACAATGCGTTTCATTAGGATTTCAATTTATATTCTCTTGTACCTAAGGTAAATATTAATTACAAAAAATAAAAATCTATTAAATAATTAATAAATGATTCATTAAATAGCAAGAGGGGTGCATTTTAGACAATGTTTGTTGTTGCGTGGGTTACAACACATTTCTAGCTTTGAAAATTTGGGTAAAAATTGACCTACGAAACACAAAACTAAAACGAATATAAAAAATATTTTTAGTAAATAAATTTACTCCTTTTTATTTCATTGTATTTTAATTTAAGTTATTTTTAGAATAAACCATATTTTTTGCTCGTGGACCATTTATTAGGCTAAAAACAATAAACTATTATTTTAAGAGCATATAAGTTTTTATTAATACCAATATTACTAAACAAAGTAAAATAAAAACATAATTTAGATTTTTAAAAAATCACATTGTTGTCATTAAATAACAAAAAATCGTATTATTCGCAATTTTTCACATTTTTGGGATTGAACCACCCTATTTATAATATTCATTAAATAAACTTATAATATATTAATTTTAAAGAGTATTAAGTTATGAACAATTTAGATCAGGAATATGATAAGGATCCAAACAAAAAGTGTAAATACGAATATAATTTTTTATCCATTGAAATTTAGTGCTAATAATTAAATTTAAAAAAATCCTAATTTTTTAATTTACAAAGTTTTTATATATAATAAGAAACAACCAAAGTATTTTAAAATTTTTTTGAAGATAATTTTTGTAAAGAAACGTTTATTTTTGTAGATTACTTATTATATTATAGTATTTTTTCCCCCAATTTTAGATATAAAAAAAATTAATTATCATTCAATTTAGTTGTATCTATTTTAGACTATGAAGCATAAAAAAAAGACTTAAAAATTAGTAATAATTATAGATCTATTATAAATTAATAATAAAATAGTTATCAATACAAATGATTGAAATATTTAGATTAAGGTATATATTTGCTTTTTATTTATTGAAAATAGAAATAAACATCCATTATTTTCATTGATAATTTATAAAGTTTATTAACAATTGACACATTTTATTATTGATATTCCATTTTCTCTTTTTTTTATTTTAATTTCTATTGCATATAATAAAAAATAATTTTTACATTCGATAAGAAAATATTTCTAAATTTTATCACACATATATTTTAAAATGAATCAGAGTTGGCGAGAAAATTTCAAGTTTCAATATAAGGTATTAATGTTTTATGCCAATCAAAATAAAAGCATCTATTATATTTCGAAATCTTGTGAAACTTTCATTTTGTATCCGATATAAGGTCATTTCTAAAATTTTACTTATAAAAATGTGAAAAGATTATATTTTACCTGCCTAATAAATTAAAGTTAATATCATTTTATTTTTATGTTTATCTAAATAAATAAAACTAGATATAATAGTTTTTTTACCAAACTTAACATGTCCCTTTATTTCCTATTCTTTATGTAGTACAATAAAGATTAATTTTCAAAAAAAAATCTTCCATAATATAAATAATCTAAACGGATTACTATCTTGAATTTTTGTATAATAATTTGGAAGAATAATAAAATAATTAGAAAATAATATTAAAGCTAGAATTTATAACTTCTCTATTTAATTGTTTAGAAGTCCCCATCTTAAATGATCAAGATATATTACAATTTAGTTTTTTTAATAAAATTTTTAGTACAGGCTTTATTTGTAGAATTTTAGAGTTAATAATATCCGTTTTAATCACAAAAAATATTAATAAAAAATTAATGTTATGTAATATCATAATAAAATCATATTTTAATTTCTTTAGAGATAGATTTTCTAATAATTCAATAAAAACCCTATGATTGATTTTTAAAGGTTCATTTTTAGTTTTTAAAAAAGGAAATTTGACAATTTTTAGTGATAGTCTAAAAACCAAGATCTAATTTCTACTTAAAAAAATGTTATTGTTTAAATCAAATATAATTGAATATAAATAATCATAAAATAAAATATTAGGACCTATAATTTTAATAAATCTAAAAAGATCAAAGCAAACAATTAATAATAATTTTTAAGAGTTTATTGTATGAAATATTCATTATGTTAATTTTATATTTGAATTTAAGGAGCTATTTTTTTTGGCACAAGAAATGCCCTTGCGTTTTTCGCCCTCGCTTGATAGATTTTTGAATATAGAATATAAATTGTAAAATGTAACTTAAGGAAATTTAAAAATTAAAGTGTAAATAATTTTAGCAGTTCAAAACAGTTTTTTTGTTAAAGATTGTTTTTCCACATCCAGTTGTCAACATATAAATGAAGCTTTTATCCTGGTATACCATTTCGCATTTTAATTATATTTTTATGTTTGCTCCAATGACTTTCAATATTTTTTATACGTACTAGAGTTATTGGGTCAACAAAAAATATTGAATGATTTGACTCAACAATGAATGTAATTATTGTTGATAATATTTTTGTATGCACGCCAAAGGCTTGTAGGTAGTATTGATAAGCTACCACATACTCGGCGTATTATTGTGATAAGTGTGGCTTCTGAATAATTTTTAAAAATTTCATAATAGATTTTAAAAGGTTCAAAGCTAGTATCTTTGTTATCAAGAACTGAAATTTAATATTCAGTTGAGAATCCACGATGATGTTTAGGTTTATGCCTAAACATATTTTCGTCAACTAGAACAACCACACCTGGTCTACCTGATGATATTGAAAAATTCTGAAAATAATTAAGACAGAAGTTGCAAATCATTAAAAAAAATCAATTAACTTATGTGGTTTACTACTTTTATCACATAAAATATCACACATCTTTTAAACTCAAACACCATTTCACTAATAATTATTAAGCCTGTTAGCTCTTGTGCAATTTCCTTCCGTTAGAGATTATTTTTTAATTTTGTTTGATAAAATTTTAAATTAAAAAAAAATAAAAACAATAACATTTTTAGTGAATTATTATCTGGATCGGGTACCTTTTCTTAAAATGTTCAATAAAAATTTCAAAATCATAATCAAATTTTTCATGCCACAAAAAACAAACTAGATGCGATTCAAGAAGGTTTTAATGAGTTCTAATTCATGATACAATTTCAGCCTTTACCCTTTGCCAGCGAGACTCAACATGATTGGTTATAACACCAAAAGTCCAACGAATTCCCCTATCGAATGATTTACAGAATAATGTTCATAACCTAAAGTATTGAGAGAAGAATAATTTTTTGCTCGATCAGAATAGATATTTGAACGTAGCCTTTATCTTCTTCTCACAAAATTAGAATTATAATTTCTCTTGAACGTTTTGGAACAGATGTGCAAAAACCCTCTATAGTTGTTGGACAATGAATACCAAACACCCATTGATTTCTCACCGAATGACCAAAGTTATATTTTCTTTTAACTAGAAGCGCCTCACTACTTCTATCACTAAGCTTTCTCCGCCGATTATTAATGGAATTATTTCAAAATGAAACATACAAACTTCTCTACAGAAATTCAACCAATCCACAATAGTATGTTGACTATTTACCTCAATTTTTTTCTTAAAATTACATTTTTAACTTCATTTTTTACAAAATAAAACAAAATAGCTAAAATTTGGCCAACTCTCAGATGACTTTTTTGAAAAATCGTATTTATTGAATTGATGTTATTTTTTTACAATTCTTAGAAAAACAACGAAAATAAAAACAGTGTATTTTTGATGTATTTCTGAAATTAGAGCATATAACAGAACCACAGCAAAATTTTTTTTCTGGAAATAAACATACTTTACTAGCATATGCAATAAATGATAGTTCTTTATCCAAAAATTTTAAAATATCTTTGTCATGAATTATAATTAGTATTTTAATTTTAGATCTATTGAGGTTTTTCAAAAAAATTATCTAATAATCCCTAACGGGGGAAACTGTACAAGCGCTCCTGTTTTAAGCAAAATGGATAGCATTAAAAAAATAATACCACATCTAATTGAAAAATATTTTTTGTTATTTAGAAATTTTTTTTCATGCTCCTAAATGCATGTTTATCTTTATTGCGTTTATATTTTACAAAGATGTTATTTATTCACATTTTTAACAAACATTAATACGTTTGAGTTCTCCTTGATTGTAAAAATACTTAATAACAGCTAAAATATTATCATTAAGAAGCGGTTCTATTTCATCGCTAAAAAAGTGTTCTCACTAGGGCTAAAATTAATATAAAAACCTTGTGCCTTTTTTTCCGCCTGGGGCAAAAAAACGGAAAAGCTCCTAATTTAATAATTCTGATTAATTAAAAGTTGGAAAAATAATTAAACATAAAAATTTCCAAAATAAATTTGGATAGAAATAAAATCTAAATTAATTCATTGAACTAATGCTATGATTTTATAAATCAAGAAATTGGCAAGAGTACACATACTATTAAAAGCTTACATTGTGATTTTAAATATGAAAAGTCGAATGAAGATATTACCTCTAACTTTAATGACTTCCCATATAATTTTATTATGTTGAAAAATAAAAATGACTTATTTATCTCTGATTTTTAATTTATTATACCTCATTAATGATTCCTATAATTTAATTTTTTAATTTTTACCTAACCTCTATGTAGTCTTGTATACTTAAAACAGTAATAATTAATAAATTGAACAAAATAAAAAGATTTTAATTATTTCTTATTTGTTGAGCAAGTTGATTGAATTATTGATGTTTTAATATTTTTCTCCAGAATTTTTAGGATATCCAAAATTTCAATAATGAAAGTTATTTTAATATTTTTATTATCTGAAATTAATAAATTAAAATTATTTTATTTTAATTATAATCATAAAAGGATGAATTTTGCGATCAAAATTTAGTAATATTAAATCCTGCAATAAATAGATACCCGTAAGAATTTATATTGGTAATTAAATTTTTTTTAACAGCAAAATAATATAAACAATTATTTTAAAATTTAATAAAAATTCATTAAACTCTATTAATCATTTAATTATAGTAGCATTATATCTGAATATAAAAATTTTTAAATATAATAAAATTTATTATCAATTATTATTTTCCAATTTAAATTTTAATAGCAATCAAATAAACTCTATTAATTATTAAATTATAGTAGCATTAAATCTGAATATAAAAATTTTTAAATGTAATAAAATTTAATATCAATTATTAGTTTCCAATTTAAACTTTAATGACAATCAAATAAACTCTATTAATCATTAAATTATAGTAGCGTTAAATCTGAATATAAAAATTTTTAAATATAATAAAATTTAATATCAATTATTATTTCTAATTTAAATTTTAATAGCAATAAAATAAATTCTATTCTTCATTAAATTATAGTAGCGTTAAATCTGAATATTAAAATTTTTAAATATAATAAAATTTAATATCAATTATTATTTTTCTAATTTAAATTTTTAGAGCATTCAAATAAACTCTATTCTTCATTAAATTATATTTAATACTTTTTTAAATTATAGTAACAATAAATTTTTAAAAGTATTGCATTTAATTAAATAAAAAATTTGAAAAAATAAAAGATCAAATTGAAATTTTTTTTTAATTTTCTTTGTACAGCAATATTATTTATAATAATAAATTATTAACATACTAAATAAAAAATACATTTTTTGATGATTATTAATTAAATTAAATGATTACATACTAAATAAAATATGAAATTCAGTTTAATTTAAAAAATTATTATTTAAAATAATTATAACTATAATATCAAATAGGTAGAAGATGATTAGTAAAGTATAATAAAATATAAATACAGTAGAATTCCCTTTAGATCAATTATATCTAGACCGCCAAATACATTCTGGTTAAGGGTTTTATCTATTTAGGCAGCACAATTTTTTAATGGTTTTAAAAAACACAAAAAATGTAGATACTTATTTTTATTTATCAAAAACCAATTACTCTGTTATTTTTAATTGCCTGGTAATTTTTTGTAAAAAAAGTCTGTGCAGATCATCTTCTATGATAAAAAGTATGTTATATTAATTGGAATTTTCCGCTTCTACGAAGTAATAATTTGTGGCTGTTTTGATCGCTTCCAATGCATCTTTAATTATTACTTCACTCAGCTATACATTGAACTATCTTATAAAATTGGAAAAATAAATTCTGATTTCCCTGATCAGCTACGGTATTCATTGTTAAAATGTTATTTTCCAAATTCAAAAACGTATTTAAACAATTTTTGAGGTGAAGATATCTCATGAATCTTTTGACTTGTGATTGATAATATGTTTATAAACACTTCGGCATACGAGGTTAAGTGATCGTTTATACAAGAAGAGATCATTAAATGATCAAAAAAATTCTTATTTTTTGGTCAGTCACATCGTTCCAGCTTTTTTGTACCATTTGGATCGCATCAAATACGTTTACTTATATATTTTATATATCTCTGTGGTTTTTAAGAAATCTGTAAACAATTTTTTTTATAAGTTACTTTAAAATTTATTATAACGCTACTATTCATAGGCTGTAATACACTGATTTTGTTTGGAGGAAGAAAAAACATTTTAATGTTTGTTTAAATTTTATTGATATTCAGTTTGAGGGGCAGTTATCCTCAAAAAAGTAGATACTGCGACTGGTTTTTCTAAGTTCGGCATCCAATTCCAATACAAAGGTTTTTAAGAAATCCAAGGTCATCCATGTATTTTTATTTACATAATATTTTCCATTTTTTTATTTTTAAAACATCTCGGTTTCAAATATTCCCCAATTATAAGTAGCTAAATCTTATCACCTGTCATACTTGCACAAAGTAAAAAAGTAAGCCTATCTTTTGACATTTTAGTACAGTATGTAACTTTGCCTTTAAATTTAAAAGTTTTCGAAGGTGACATATAATAAAACAGCCCGGTTTCATCAACATTAAATATGTTTCTTTCGTCGTAAAATTTTCTAATTTCTATCCATACTTTATTTAATCACTCTGAAACAACTAGTGGATTGACCCCTTTAGCCTTTCCAGAGATTACCGAAGACTATTGAGTTTCTCTATCTGGATCTTGCAATCCAGATCAAATTACATTTAAAATTCTCAATCCTCTCATACTTAGCTATTTCATCTGGTATCTGTGATAAAACGTGCCAATTAAATCGGATGTTTTTTTTCTTTTTGAACCTTGAACCATTCCAGCAATTTCTCTTCAATCCCCGCAAACGGCAAGTTCTTTACTTTTTTTAATTGCCAAGGATCTTAAGCCTTCCATACTGACCAATTATTCTCTTTTGTTTTTGATGCTGTATATTATTTATGAAGATATTTATTTGATTTTTCTAGAGATGCTTGTGTTTTTCCAGTATCAAGCTCACAAAGTATCTTATATTTTTCCTTTATCGTTAATGTTTTCTTCCTTGTGTTACTCATTATTAAGGGCAATAAAAAAAAATTATTCTGTGTTTTAGTCAACTCTTAAAAGATGTTTTTTACTTTATAAACTTAAAAAAAGAACTAATCGGGCTTTTAAAATTCCATTTAAGCTACAAAATCACTTTTTAAGGGATTTCTTTTTAGACGAATTTTTAGCGTATCATGAAAAATATTATAATAGTAAAATCTTCCGATATTATAACCAAATATTTCTTAGCATAAATATTATGCGATTAGGTTAAAAATTTCTCAATTTAACAACCTTAGTCTAACTGAAAAAATAGTTTATTCTTTAAAATAAAAAATTAAATACATATAGTTAAAAATTAACTAAATTATTGTTAATAATTAATATATACACTATCTTGGTTAAAGCAATAAAGTTAATAAAATAAATTAATATTTAAAATTTTTAGAATTATAAAAAAACCCTTGCAATTAAGTTTTAAAGAATTTTTGAACATTAAAATTAATGATTACGAGATGTACTCGGGTTATAAAAATGTCAACAACTAAAAAAATGATTAATTTTAATAGAATAGATGTTACTTGGTAAATGAATTTGTTATTTAATAAATATATTGTGTGATCATTTTAAACATAGAAATCAAATAATTAATATGGTTTGTAAAGTTAAAAAAATCAATTTAATTAAAATTATTTTGTTTAAAATTTTTAAACTATAACATTTTAATATAATTGTTTTTAAAAGATTTACAGTAAACCCCCTCTAATTTTCGTTTTGGGTGGCAGCGAAAAAAAACGTAAATTAGAGAAAATTTTTAATTAAAAAAGTACTTTGATTTCAATTCATCTTTTTGTGAAAAAAACAGATTTCTTTTTTTGCCTTTTCTTGTTTTAGAATTGATTTTTTCAGTTTACAAAGGTAACCTTTTCCCTCCAAGTCTAATTTTTCTTGTTCGATAAATTTTTATATTTTTTTATAAGCAGAATAACACTCCATAAAACTGACCTTCTCCTTTTCTACATGAATCTCATTAATGTTTTCACTTTCACAGCTTGAGGGTAGAGGTTCTTCTTCTGTCAAATTTAGTGAAATCTTTAATTCATCATCGTCATTTATATACGTTTAAAAATCAACATGATCACTAATTCCAAATTTTTTGATTAAATCATAGTATTCTTCTCTCTGTTAGTCGAAATTTTAAAAAAGCTCCTCAAGCTTTACACCAAAACCACTATATTTGAAACAATTTTCAATTGTTTTTAGTTTTTAGTCTTTACAAGCTAAGGATACAAATAAAATAACATCCAAAATTTTTATTTTTTTAGAAGCTTCATTTACGGAAATTCCATTTTCAATATGGTTATATGTTTCATTAAGTTTGTATAAATTAAAATGAGATTTAAAAGACCTGATAATTCCAGCATCCAAACGCTGAAGCTTTGATGTTTTATTTGGGTGGATAAAAATAACTTCAATATTTTTAAAAGTTGTCATGACTTTGTGCCCTGAAAAATTGTCAAAAAACAAACAAATTTTATTTTTTTATATAGTTTATTATCCCAATCTGATAAAAAAAGATTAAAAATGGTTCTGTCCATCCAAGCTTTTGTGTTGTACCTAATGTCAACGTATTTTTCAACTTGAAAATTTCTAAAACAATGTAGGGATTTGAATATTCCAATTAACATAGGTTTTAGTTTTTTAGAACCCGTTATATTTGTACAAAGTAGGATGGATACCCTATCTTTAACATTTTTGAAGCCCTTTCTGGTTTGACTGCAGATAGTCCGTGTGGGCATTTTTTTTTGTAAAAAAGACTGGTTTCGTCCGCGTTGTAAATATTTTTAGGGCCGTATTCTTTAATTTTACTCTCTACCAATATCAAAAAATTCTTTTCTTTCTGATCCCAAGATTCATTTTTAACTTCCAAACATTCACCGTGAATGGGTTTAACAGAATAGTTATGAATCTTTTTAAACCTATGTAGAAAGCCTAGGCTATTTTTGAAATTAGAGATGTTTAATTCGCTAACAATTTCTTTGGCTTTTTTCGATAAAAAGCTTCCGATATAAAGCCGCCTTTGTTTTCATGTTTGAAAGCCTACTCTGATAAAAGTTAATCTAACTCTTTAAATTTTTTTTAACAGGAATCTTATAAAAGTCTCCGTATTGAATTACAACCGCCTTTAAAACAGTTTTTCTGAAATCAATAATATTCTTTACTGTTCTCTCGCTTATTTTCTTCTTAAATTTGAAAGAAAAAACTTCCGAAACACGTACAAAGGAGGATTTTTTATTTTCAAAATATTTTATTATTTCTTGTTTTTCGTGAAAACTAAGTCTGTTTTTCAAAATTTCATTTCTCGGCATCCAAAAAAAAACGAAAATTAGAGAATTTTTTTTTATAATAAATTATTAATAAAAAAAACGAAAATTAGAGGGGGTTTACTGTAATAATATATTTTAATTAAATATTTTATTTAAAAGTTTAATTACCTAATTTCCATTAATTAAAATTTTTATTCCATTAAGAAATATATATATTCTCATTTTAAATTTTTTATTTAGAAGAAAAATTTGTACCCATTTCAATTTTATATAATTAGCTAAATTTATTACATAAATAAATATTGTGTAGGGCGACAAGAATTTTAAAAATTAGATTAAAAAAATTTGTTTCATTAGTATGTCATTATAGGCAAATAAAATAGAATTCTACAATAAATGCCTACATCACCAAACTTACATAAATACTAAAAAATATTAAAACTTTGCATCAAATATCTCATATCAAAACATATCTTAAAACCTTATTAACAGAAATTGTTAATAAAGTTTTAATTAACTATATTACTTGTGACACCAAACATTTTATTTTGTATAAATCTGAAGTAATCTCTAATAATTTTTTTTATTATTTTTACACTCATAAGTGTAATTTTCTAATAACGTTTTTCACTATTTAAATAACATCCGTTACGTAATAATCATTAAATTACTATTTAATAATTTTTAAATATAACCAAGAATAATAAAAGAATATCTGAAATAAAAATTAATGTATAAAATGAATGCAAATACTCAATCTAATTATTTTTTTATAAAATATCAAAATAATTAATTAAATTGTTTAAAAATATAAGTAATTCTAATAAAAGATAAAAAACTTATTAAAAATTTCTATTAAAAATACCCATGCCGAATTTTTATACGTGTTACTTAGAACCAATAATAACCAGTAATTTAAACGAATAGATAGATTTCTTCGAGAATTCGGCATTTTGAAGCCGACTTTACTGTATTCAATGCAATGAGCAGATGAAAGAGGTTATTTATTTAAAGATAAAAGAAAAAATGGTATTTAAGTCTTACAATAAAGCATGCAAAAAGTATAACACTACTCAGAGCATACAATCTCAAGATTTTTTGGGAAATTTTAATATTACCTACAAAGATTATTTAAAATTAATAGTGAAAATTCTCAGAAGAAGTTCAAAGTGTTGACATAATAAACGTGATAGATTGTGGAAAAATACACTTAATAAATTTTACGACTTTTTGCTTCATTTATGTAAAAGATATAATGAAATAAATTCAATAATGTTAGGTGGTGAAGGAATTGTTGTTAATTGTCATGAATCACTTTTAAAGCCTAAACCCAAATATATCCGCAGAAGAGCTACAACACAACAATTTTTGATTTTTGGAATTTATGATACAAGCTTTATGCCTTCACGTGGTTTTGTGCTTTAGGTTGCTAATGTTCTGCAGAAATTCTTGAGAGAATATTCAAGAATATGTTAGACAAGCTCTAATTGTAAATACCGAATGTTGGATCACATACAATAATATAATTATATTGGGATTGCTACATAATAATTTCAAGCATGGACTATATTTAGTTGACCCGACTAATTGTGTACATTCACAATTTATTGAACCATACATAGAAAAACAAAAACAGAGGCAGAAAAAAATCAAAGGTATCGATGCTAATTTTATTGACAAGTATTTGGCAACATTTATGTGGTATGATAAGATTTGTCACAAAGAATTCCAAGAAGTTGTTAATTAAATAAATTATTTTTTCAAAAGTTTTAAGGGGAAATTTTAATTCTGATCTAGTGATCTTATATCACGAAAAATTATATAAATTTTTAACACTTATTAAAAATTGTTAAATTATTTCAAGTTTATTTCTAAATAAAATTAACTAAAATACTGTTGCTGTATGGATTAATTGAAGTAATCTCGCCATAACCCCGAGTGGATCCTTCCCTAAATATTAGTTTATCTCCAATAACAAGATATTCTGGACGTCTCATAAATTTAAAATTTATTAAACATTCTTCACCGGATCTAATTATTTTATTTGGATCATTTCCTCCAATATCAAATTTGGCTGTTTGCCTTATTGATGCAATATGCATAACCGCATTGTATCTGGACGAGATTGTAGTAGAATGATGGAATATTTTTATTTTTGCCGAAAATTCAAAACAACTATTTGGTTTTAACGATGGCCCAATAAGTACCATTCCTTTTCTAACGTCAGATCTATGAATCTATAAAAATAAGTTTTTATTACTGATTTTAAACCCAAACATATGTATTGACCTGCATAACCTGTTTGGACTGGAGTTCTCATACGATGAATTGATTTTACTTTTAATTTGGTAAAACTTCCATCTAACATAGGTCCATATAGTAAGGTGTCATTTACATTAATAAATCCCTGTTTTAAGATTCCACCTACAACAGTCCCAACACCCTATATAATGTTTAAATGCATAAATACAGTAACTAAGTATATACTATCAATATATAATAGAGGAGGAACATCCAGAGAATAAGAGGATTTTTGTAATAACAAGTATAAAAACCTCTTTAAGATATCGATATTTTCACCAGTGACATTTGATACCAAGAACACTGGACAAATTCTATAGTTTATATTATGCTACCTAACATCAATTGAGATTGCGGCAGTCATTGCATCTAAATCATTTCTTATAAGATAAGCTTTCTTCCTTACGGATTTCACCATTTTGGATATATTAAGTTTTGTTTGTTTTAAGATATTTGGTGGACACAGATCAATTTTGGTTATTACAATAAACTGAGGTAAACCTAAAGAACTGCTTATCAAAAAGTGTTCTAATAATATGTTTTACATTACCATTTGTCATACCAACAGTTCCCATATTAGCTCCAATTATCATCATAACATAATCAGGAAAATACCCTAATAATCCAAAGATTGTAGTTTTAAGATATTTCTCATGGCCAGCTAAATCAATAAATGAGATAGCCTTTAAGTTAAATTACAAATTACTTTTGAAATTGATTCTGATAGATTATTGTTGTCATATATTTTTTTCTTATCAACAATTAATCCTTGATAATCAAAAAATACGGATATATTTCCAACACTGCTAGTTCTTCCGGTAGCTTTCTCGTGTTCATGAATTAAAACCTTACTTCTAGCATTACCTCTTCCATCATCAAGGATATTGTTAGATAAAACACCTAAAAGAGTACTTTTCCCAGCATCCACATTTCCAACAACGGCAACTCTATATATAAAAATTATTCTACCTGACCTCTAAAAATTTTATTTTTTCATCAATTTTAGAAATAACATATTGAACTTCCATTTTACTTGCAGATATTTCTTTGGTTTTTATACGTTTTAATTTTAATGGGAGTTTAGTTTCAATAATTATGGAAAATTTATCAATATCTAGTCCTGTTGGAAGACCATTTTCAAATAAAACATGTAAAATATATTGATTATAGCTGTTTGTATTATCCTTAATGACATTTGATAGCTTATATAACAATATTTCCTAAAGAAGTTAGATTTAATACATAAATTGTTGATATTTCAACTGCATTATCATTTATGACATCAATTCTAACTATGATCGTTTGATCTTCAACCGTTATTTCTATTGAATCCTCTAAGTTCATTATAAATTTGTTGTATAAGGGATTATTATTCGATTTTTACTTGATAAGACAGTTAAAAATTCCAAAAGTTATAATTATCTAATATTTATATAAACAGTATAAGTAGAATAATATAAAACGTATATTATATTATAAATGTTGTTAAAAACTAATGAATTGATTATCAAATAAGTGATAAAGGACGAAGTAAACCGATTAATTTAATAGTATTATAACTTTTTAACATTAGATAAATACATAACAAAATTTTCACCAAAATAATTTTTAATTAGCCTTTATACAAAGAAAATCCTATTAAAAAATTTTTCATTAAGAAAATATAAAATTTGAATCCTTAGGGCAGCTATCGGTAAACACTTCGTGCTAGTGTGCCATATTTTGCAAAATTAATGGCATTTAATTGAGTGCGTCTCACTAGGAAGAGAACATCCCTACGGTCAAACTTTACTTTTAGGGAACTTTTCGTAATAATTCGGATTCATGTCGGGGGAAAATTTTTTAAGAATAATTAATATTAACTCACAAAAAATTATGTATCGTATTTATAGCCTTTATTATTTGGGAAAATATTTCGTGTGAAAATTTGTTTTAAACATATACTCCTCTATATATCCAACAACTGATTCTGGAGATTTATTTGTAATTTTTCTGAATTTTTTTTAAAAGCGCCCCAGGTAGCTTCTATTTCTTGCGTGTGTGTGTACCATCGTCCGCTATAAATTGCCTATCATGGATTACAACTGAGTGCGTAAATCCATGATCTTCCAATTTATTATAACCAGCCCAACCATCAGTGTGAATTATTGAGCGTGGAGCAACATTATTCAAAATTATGTTTTCCAATTCTTCTCTGGATCTAACATTAGTGAGTACCATAAGCATTTTTCCTAATTCATCAATTCCTCCAACAATCCAATAATCTTGGTTTGCGACAATTCTTCCTTAAATTATTAATTCATTAGTTACCAACATTATATTTCCTACGAACTAGTTTTGTTTCGTAGATTTGAACAATTGTACCATAACCTCCAATCATTTCACTATTCACATCAAAATAATTAATATAAACATCCCTAATGAAATTTAACCAATCGCAAACTGTTCGCGAACTACCAATATTGCATTGTTTTATTATTGTTTTATAGCATGAAATATCATTGCTATAAAATAATAAAATTGAAAATATTTGTATAAAAGTGAGGGATGAATTTATAAAATATGAACCTGCTCTGATGGAAATTTTTTTTTACATTTTATAACAGTAAATATATAACCATCTTTACAATGATGTTTACATAAAATCATTTGTAT
>CAKKLC010005795.1:10907-22040 GCA_918559645.1 Ceratonova shasta | reverse complement strand
TTTCGAAATAAATTTTGCTGAAATAACATACTACGACTCATTTTTTCAAATTTTTCTGTGCGCTGATTGTCCCTATATTGCGAGTAAGCTGCTGCATGTTTTGTTATATAATGTCGGCGTAAACTGTACTCCTTCATTACAGCAACAGTGTCATTGCAAATTACACACATAGCTTTGCCATTCTTTGATTATGATCGCACAAAAAAATATTTGAATCCCCATTCTTCTTTAAATACGCGACACTCGTCATCTACTTATCTTCTTTTTTCGTCCATGGGTAATTTTATTAAATAATGTTTACGGAATAATATCGTTATTATTAGAAGTCGGGAAAATACGATTAAAATTATCGAAAATGCGGGACTTTTCAGTAAAATTGAATGATATAATTCTAGATTCAAGGTGAAAAATACGGTAATGCTAGCAGATTTCTGTCTTTTTGTTTTCTTTATAACGGAATAAAAGGTGGATTTTTTTGGAGGTCGAAATTGGTTATAAATTACCCTATTAAACAAGCAATTTTTTTGTTAAGGACAAACATTTGTATAAAATTTAGAAATATCTTTTAAATCAGGTATTTTTGTATACTTAGAGGCACTTATTTACGAATAAAGCGAATTTCACTTTTTATAATTTCTGTTAAGGCAGAATACTTGTTTAAATTTTTCAATGTCCCCTTAATTATAATATTTGTACAAAGCACTTTATTTAATACGTTACAAAAACACCAAAAATGCAATTAATGAAAAAATTACGGTAGCACATATTTTTACAATCTCTAGCTATTATAATCGGACATAAATCTAAACATTGCAACATATAATGTATAACTGTAAAAAAATATACGTAATTTCCGTGGACGGCAATACTTTAAGAACAGTCTCGCAAATTTAAAACAACTATAATTTGATGAAACTGCAGATCAGCACATCCATCGCAAAGTCAAAGTGCAAAATCTTTTATTAAGTTGAGCGCCTTACTTACTATACCGACTGCCGAAAAAACTTTAAGCCAAACTGTACATTTTTGAGCGTATTACCGTGGTCATTCTAACCAAATGCATCCTTGAAAAGCGAGATAAATACCGACGCGGCATGCTACATTTATGTTTAGGCAACTTTTTTAAAGTCTCGCGGGTCGGATAAAAGTCCCTGCTGGGCCGTAGTTTCGACACCTCTGGTCTAAACAATTACGTAGAAAAAGTATTTAACAAGCAACATAAAATGATTAGTCTAATAAGTAGAATACTATTCATATTTGGTTTAAATTTATAAGATAATAAATATTGTCAACTTGACAATTTTAGAAACTTTTATATTTTTTATACAAATAAAATTGCTTATAATAATAATTGGTATAGAAAAGAGAATATCTACTTTCGGTTTACAAAAAATACTTTTTTTTACTTCAATCAAGTCTTAAAATCAAAATATTAAAAAAAATAAAATAATTTTTATTCATTTATTCTTTAGATAGATTCAAGATATTTATTAGAAATACAAACAATATTTTTCATAGAAATACCTAATAATAAGATTTCTGAACTTTATAAAAATAGGTAAAAAATGATGAATATATAACAATAAATCATCTTTAAAAAAGTTAATAAATGCTTAATAATTAAATGATTTGAAAAAATTTAATTTTAAAATTGTTATTGTATTTTTTATAGTTTTAAAAAAATTGTTCAAATGTATCAAGTATTAGATATTTAAATATTATAAATCTTGATTTATTCTCGTAATAAAAACATGGAACTAAGTAGATTGAGCTGATAACATTTAAAAGAAATTTAGTTTATGATTTATATAAAATAATATTCGGAACCCATTTATTTATTTCTATATCCTCTATAGTAATTTTCTTCAATAGATAAATCTCATAAACTAATTTTATATAATAAAAAGTTAGAAAAATAATAAATATTACAGACGATAAAAATAAAAAATAAAGAAATTTAGTAGAAATTGATTTATATATTTTCAGTACCATTTTCAAAATAAAATTAATTCCAGGAAAATCAATTTTAACAATTAAATATATTTAGTTTAATATAAAGAAACTAATATAATGATCATAAAAAATCATTACGAAGGAGAAAAAATTTACAATTTTCTGTAAAGATTTAAAAATATTAAACTACTCTGAATAAGTTTTTATTAACTCTCAGAAAAATTTTATTTAGTTTTTAAAACGTTTTATTTTTAAAAATTAAAACCCACTCCTTCCTATTAATTATCAAAATTTAAAATGAATCTCAAACTATTTATATTTTAATTAATTGAGTAATATGACTGGAATTATACAAACTAATGGATCCAATCTTATTTTGTTGTAAGTTAAAATTTTATGCTATAAATTAAATTCATTTATAATTAACATGTTACTAAATTATTCTTATTAATTGGATAGTAAAAAATTACCTTAGATACATTTGATTAATAATTTCAATTTTTTTTAAAATAAATTTAAAAGTCTGTTTCTAATAATATATTCACATTTGTATTTACATTAGTATTGACTTAGAATTAGTGTGGTTTTACATTAGCAAAGATTCAAGTGGAAACAAAAGTTTTTTTATATTTTGTTTATAAATTCAGAAATTGTTTTCATATAATATGAAATGATAGAAGTATCTTAACTCTATTAGTTCATCTGTATGCTACCTAATCATCACTGTAAGTAGTAGTTTTATAGCATTTCCTTTTCATAATTTATTTTACGTCTCTTTTTCTACCATAAATAAACTCTAGGAGCTAATTTTTATTATTTTTTTCTCTTTTTAAGCTTCCACAAATAACCTGTGGTCTAAGAGTGTAACACTTTTATATTTATAGCTAACAATGTAAGTATTTTTGTTCATAATTATTTTTCCTATTAAACTAAATCAGCCACTTGAGGTTTTAACTATATGAAAATAACCAGTTTCTCTAAAATATGAACCAAACAATCATTTTTTGTACTTTTGAGCAAAAGAAAATGAAGAATAAAAAGGATTTTACAATACTAAATTATTTCTTGATTAAAAAATAATTATCCCCTATAATGTATTATAATTCTTCTACTGAAAATTTTTAAATAATATTTTCTTTAGTATTTTGAGGTAATAAAACACGAATAATGTAATTAGCTTATATTTAGCTATTGTTAGACGATTTATTAATATTAAACAAATTCGACAAGAAACCATAATTTTAAATGATTTTTTCAAAACTTTGAAATCAGAATCTTTATGAAAATAATTTGATTAAGGTTTGTACCACACTAAATGATTATTTTTTATTTTAATTAAAAAAATTGTATATATGTTAAAAGAAACGCTGTCGCAAACAAAATAAAATTTTTGTGATTGTAGATACCAGTGAATATAATATTTGGACTTTTTAGTATATTTATAATAACAATAGCTATAAATTTGCTAAAAAAAAGTGGTTTTTATATCAAAATAATGGTTATGTTCAAATTTATTTTCCAAGTCTGTAGTAATTTTTGGACTTTCATATATATTAACGGATTGAAGTAATCCTATGGTAATAAATGAATTAACTTGATGAATAAAAACTTTTTTTGGTTAATGTGGGTTTCACGGCGGCTTTAAAAAAATATATAAAAAAAAATAAAAATTTTTACAAAAACAAATAAAATGTAATATAATTAATCGTTAATTTTTTTAGAAGGCAAAGTAAATTATTAATTTGTTTTCTTTTGTCTCTGCTGTACTTCCATATAAATTGTGTTAAATATTCAAAATGTTTCTTAATACAGATACCTATTTTTTAGCGAAGGAACTTTTTACTTTTATAACATATTTCTCAATATTCTAAGTATAACCATTAGATTGTTTAGGTTTAAAAAAACTTAGAGAGTGGTTTACAGTTTTATCAATATATTATTTATTTATCTGTCTGATAGCAGCACCATAATCTAGCCATTCATCTGTAACAATTATTGTACCAAGATAAATGTATTCTCTAATAATCTGATCTGTTGTTTGAACATTACGATTAGCAGCAGGTACAATAAATACATTTTTAATCCCTTTCTTTCTATACCCTCTACAAATTTTTGTCCATTAATTAGGCACCTTCTGTTATATTTTCTATTGAAAAACATACTTTTGTCTATTTCAACAATTTTTCTGCTTCCATCAAGGTTATTACCAGTTGATTTCTCACTATTCTTGGCAATATGGTCACAAATTACCTCCCTTACTAGATCTGTTTAAATTCTTTCTAAGACAATTAAGTTCATGTTCAATATCTTAAAATGAATCACCTTTCAGATATTTGTAAATAATATTGAATATCAATCCAAATTTGTTACATGTTACAAAGAAAAAACTACCTTTTCTAAGACAAATAGACATCCGGAAAGGTTTCTTGCAACTACAAATAAATCCGTCTGTATAAAGACGATTTTTTTGTAAAAGACTTTAAATTTATGGTCATTTTTAATACCATTTTTGTATTTATGGATTGCAAATCTCAGATTTCTGTGAATTTTTAATTACACCATACCAAGCTAAAAATAAGTTCCGGAACACTTTTGTAGGAAAAAATAACCATATAAACTATTCAGTAAATTATAATGCCATTATCTCATCAAAGTAGTACAATATTTGCTTGGATACTATCTATTTTGTAGGAATTCTGCTTATATAACGGCAGGGTTAAATATTTTTCAAAGCCGCAATGTTATTTCAAAATCGCCGTTAAACAGACATTACACAATTTCGTTATATAATCTGGTTCAATAATATGGATCAGGATTAAAAATTTCCCCCTAATATAATAATAAAATATTTAAAAAACACACCTTATAATAGATATTTAATTAAATCAAATATAGCTTTGAGTAAATCCGTTGTGTTATTTAATTTAAAACATATTTCTTTTAAAAAATTTCCTCTTATATTGGTTTCAATTCCCTTTCTTAATTTAATTTTTAATAATATTATTAAAGCTTTCTACAGTTTGAGTATTAACACCATTTTTATGATTTATAAAGGAATATTTATGACATCTTGTCAACAAAATTATAATTTCTTAAATTGTAGTATGAACGATTTTCATCGGTCCAGATTATAGAATTTGAATCAACTTGTGAACAGATAATGGGTACCAAAGTAGATTCCTTTTTTTTTCTATTAAGGTTGCAAAAACTCTTGTAAATTTATTGTCGAATTTGACAATACAAAGGGCATCAGTTTTGTTGCTGGCAGATCTACCTCTGTGACTTTTGAATTTGAAATTCAGCATTTTTTCATCAATCTGAATTATTTTGCCGGGACCACCTAATTTATTGGAAGTAAAATCAGTTTCCGGTATTAAATGTATTAACTTGTTAATTATTTTATCAATTGTAATTTTGTTTAAATTAAAATACTCCACCATAAAAAATCTTGAAGATCTACAGGCATAATATATCAAAACCCTTAGTATTGTAAGAAATGAAATGGTAAATCCTCTGAAAGAAGTGTATTACCTAATAGATTCATAATTCTTATAACTAGTACAGTGTTTTTTCTTACACCTCCAAGCAAACAAATCACTATTTCTTTTATACTTTACAAAATTAAGATAAGTGTCACAAGATTTACACTTTCATTCTCTATGAAGTATATTATTGGCAATTTTTAAATTAATTAATTCTAATTGAAATTTTTGTAGAATTTCTGTTTCTAATTTGTCTGTATTTTTCATTATCAGAGTTATCAAATTAATATTAAAAAAATCCCCCGGGGGGAATATTTTGATCCTGATCCATAATATTTACTGTCATTGATTTTAAACATGATAAAAATGATAATAAATTGCTACATCAAACATATTATTAGAATATATAATGATGAAAATCAAAGAAATAAGTCAACTACTTTTTATCATTCAAAATTGGTCATTTCTGACACTTTTATTACTTTTGAACATTTAAAATGTATTTTAATATTACTTTTAAGGTTTTTAGAATAATGAATGTATTATCTCATCTTTTAAGAACTTTTCAATTCTAGCTACAAAATTTGAGTTGTGTTTTCTTTAAATTCATTTTATTTAAGAATTAACAGTCTTGTGTTCCTTGTTAATAAATTCTATAGTATATGTAAACTAGATGATTGCAAAATTATGAATTTAAAATATTATCAATATAAATTTAGCCCAATTATCAAATTTATGTGAATGCTTGTCCTAATTAAACTTCCGTACCCTATTAATATTCTTGAATTATATTTAAAAATGAATCCACTTTTTTATTATACTTAAAAGTTCAAATGTTTTAATTATTCTGGTTAGGAGGATCTTTTTAATCCATGTTTTATAATATTATGATAAAACTTTTCATTTACTGTTAATATTAATATGCCACTACCTAATATGCAGTTTTGATTCAGCTAATTATTATCTAAATTTGAACTAAATGGCCCAAAAACTAACCTTTGGGAACTTGTTAAGAAGTAGATATCACTATTTTATATTTATTTGTGATATTCCAAAAGGAAATAACTAATTGACATGCTATAACACGTTTAAATGATTTTCTATAATGACACTATTAATATTTTTATTATGAAGATAATAAATTAAGTAAAAATTTTAAATTTTTGTTATGTTTTTGTAAATAAATATGTGACTGAATAATTTTAGGGAAAAAGAAAATATAAACGCCAACATTTTATTCTTGATTTATGGTTTTAATCTTTTAAAAAATAAAATATCATTTTTTTTATCTTTATAAAATCAACTTAATAGCAATATAAGGGTGTTTGAAAATGTTAAATTCATTTTTAGATGTAAATTTAGTTATAAACTAAATTAAAAATGATTTTAAACATATCTCTTTGAATCTCATTCATATATAATTTTTCATATTTTATAAATATTCACAGAGATTTTTGATAATAATTTAAATATGAGCATTAGATACTGATATAAAATATTAAAATATCATAAATCTAATAACATATTGGAATTATTAAAATATCTTTTAATTAGCGATCAAATAATGATAATAAGACTAGGAGTACTCATTTATTTTTTAAGGCTTTAAAAATATTTAGATAATCTTTTTTTCATATATATATATATATATATAAGTTGCTCAGAAAGTTATTGCAATTTTGGTTTAATTTTTTTTAAATGAATTAAAAAAGTCACCATTATTACTGCAATAAATTTTTTAAAAATATAAAAAATATCTTTTAATGCTAGCAATCAAAGTTTAAAAACTCTGACTCAATATAGATCCTATCTGTAAGATTGAATAAATCTCTTTCGATAATCTATCCTCATTTTACAATAAATGAATTCTCATTTAAAAATATGAGTTCACCTTTTAATAAAATAAAATCAGCTGCACTTATTTAAAAATTAATCTAATTTTTCTATTACTTTATAAATATTATGAGATTTTTTCTTCTTGAAAAGTCAATCTACTGGATATGTTAGTGTGTAATAATAAAATACGCTATTTATCTAATTATTTTAATATCCCAATTTTAGTTTTGAAAAAGTAGCTTCTAGAAGAAGATTTATAAAATCTTCTTATTCTGTTTCTATGTATTTCAGTCATTTACATTATCACACATTAAAATTATTGAAATAAAACAACATTCTAATTTTAATATAAAATTTAAGTAAAAAAATTAACATTTAAGAAAGAAAACAATTTTTAAACACTACAAAGGAACAAAATTTATAAAAGTTAACAAAGTAACTAGCGACTCAGTAGATAAGATTATTAAAATTCCAATTAGTTTCTTTATGAAAATGAGTATAAGAAATAAAAATGTTTTAAAAGAAATTTAGTGAATACACTTTATGGAAAAGTCGTAATTTTTTCAAATCTCAAAATTAATAAGTATGCCTTAATTTTGTGACTTTTAATATTTTAAAATTTACTTAATTGATCTAAAATATAATCACAAACATTTATGACGATTAATGTTGATTATAAAAGTTTAAAATTTAGTTTGAGTTGATATTTTAAAATATGGCATTTGATAATAAAAATCAACTAAATTTTCCTTAGTATTTTAATAATTATTTTTAACTAGCTCATGATATATATATATTTATGATCTAATAAAAAAATGTCTTAAAAAAACTAAGAATATAAATTAAAAACGAATTCAGAAGGAAATTTCATCTAAATAAGAATCAAAATTTCTTCTACAAATTAATGGAAATATTTATAATTACATAATACATTTTGATTTCAAAAACAATTATTTTGAGTTTTATTGATGCATTTATATATAAGAAAATAATGATTACCTTTAATATAAATTTTAGCATTTTTTTTAATCAAAATTGAACATATGTTATCAGTAAACAAATTTTAATGTGACCAAATGTCGAAAATGTTTATGGTGTTATGTATTTATGGTTGATGAACTAAAAATCTTTAAAAGGATTTATAGGTTTATCTTTTAATTTATTTAGTAGTGATACAATAGGAAAATCTATTGATAAAGCTTAAAGGAGTGAGAGTATTATAAAATCATTTATAATGGATTCAGGATGATTAAAAATGTAAAACTTATCTATTAGTAGAAAAATCTATTTTTGAATTAAATATTTTATTCAAATCATCAACTTACATTAATGATGATCCTTCGCAATTCATTGAATAATGAGGTTTTATTTTTTATAAACGAATGATAGGCTTAGCCTACAATATACAAGTATTAAGTTGAAATATGATTATTATGTAAACGAAATTTTTAAAATTTTATAAGATTACTCTTAAATGTAATAAAAAGGGCCATTTAAATAATATACATTAAACTGTCAAATAATTTATTGAAATATAATTTTTTTTATATATGGAAAAGTCCTAATTGAATACTTATTAATATTCTAGTGAGTACTTTAAGATGTAAGTTTCATTAGGTTTGATATTTCTATAATAAATTAAATATAAATTTTGAATGGCTTATCCTAAAAATATTTTTGTAAGAAATATTCTAATATAGTTTGTAAATTAAATAATCAACTTCTTGATGCAAATCATGGTTTATTTAGTTGTCGCAGCTACAGTATGATATTTTTTAATTTTATGAAAAGATTGTTGTTTTACATAAGGTACTTGAAACTTCTTGAAAATTCTTAATTTTATATTCAATAGAAAAAAACACTAAAATAAGTGAAAATTGCTTTATATGATAAAATTCTTAGTATAAATGTACAAAACTATTACAAGATGATGATAATGTTTTAAGCAATGTTCCTAAAATTAAAAAATCTTTTTTAACTCATTAATCTGATTTTTATAGTATTTAATATTGTAATAGTAGAATAAATGACACATGAATTTGCATTTTTTAAAGAACATGAATAATTTTGGTAAGTGTTTATATTATTTGGTAACAGATTTAATAATATTATCCGCTTTTTTAGATTTTATGAGAAGAATGTATTGTTTTAAATATTCGAACTACAAAATACCTTAAGAGAATGATAAATAATCTTGAGTTTCGGTTTTATCTAAAGATGAACCATAAATATTTTTTAGAAATTTAATAATATTTAAATGTACATTTCATTCGAAAAATAATTTTAAATCTAAAGCAAAAATTTTTTGAATATGTATTTTTAAAAAAAATAAATACTTGAATCATGATTTTCAAATTTTTGTTATGAAAGTTCATAAGAAATAGGGCTAATAAAAAAAAGTTATTTCAAATATATCAACATCTCAAACGATATTGTTTATGTTTAGATGAAAATATTCTTCAAGTTTATACAAGATTATATAAGAAAATTATCATTCAGTATGAGAAATATCTCAGATACAGCTAGGAATTTAATAAAAATATGTGAATGTATAAAAATTTAAGATATAAACCTAAAAGGAAAATTAAAAAAGGGTTTAAAAGAATTTTGTCAAGTTAAATTGATAAAACATAAATTAATATGAATAAAACAAATTTAACAAGTTTCTTCACTTATTTAATATTATGGCTTTAAATAATTCATTAATTATCAGTGTCTCTTACTGATATGTTTATTCAATTACACGGTATTGCAATTTTATATACCCATCATTGCAATTTTATATACCCATCATTGCAATTTTATATAACCGTCATTGCAATTTTATATACCCGTCATTGCAATTTTGTATGAGATTACATATTAGATAAAAAAACACGAAAAATCGTTTTTTATTTAATAAAGGGTTCCTTTCTTTTCGCCTTTTCCACCCAATTTCTCATATTTTCATAAAAGCCCGTGCATTTACCCGAATAGTCGTTTTCAGATCCGAGAATAACATCCAAACAACCGAAAATCGACAAACTCTTATCTTCCACCCTCGACGCATGAAATTTGGATTTGATCATTGAGAAAAATTCTTCAATGGGATTCAATTCTGGAGAATATGGGATTAAAAATTTGAAAACAATATTGTTTTCCCTTAAGCATCGGAGCACAACGTTTGATTTATGGAATCTTGCATTATCCATAATCAGAATTTTATTCTTGTTTTCTGCAAAATCTGGCCCTAAAGTTTCATTTATAAACTCAATGAATGCATTAGAATTAAATGACCCGGTTTTGTGTTTGTAGGCGATGATTCCATTGACACCTATTGCGCAAATTAAATTTTTGTTTATATTCCTGTTGGCGGGGACTGTTATATAAGCCTTTGTATTTTTAACGGAATACCCATAGTTTCTGCGGGTGTGCTCGTTAAATCCGGTTTCGTCGAGAAAAATTAAATTTTCATTTGTAATTCTTGATATTTCAGCGGCGTAGATAGCCCGCGCGTCAACCTTACTAGCACTGTTGCGTTTGTTAGGCACTAAAGTCAATCTCTTCCGTGTAATGTCTGTTTTTTTTAATTTTCGGCATATTGTTGAGGTTGAAATTGTGGTGTTGTTTTATTCTGCCAACATTGTCGCAACCTCTTTCTGTATTAGTGAGTTGTTGCAACTTATGTTATTGAAAATAGCCTGGTCCGTTTTCGTAAATACAGCATTTTTTTCGTTGCATGTATGAGTTTTTTTTGTCGCCGGCCGAAACGAACACGATCCCTTTCTCGTGCTTTTGAATAATTTTTCGGACAGTTTTTCTGTCCAAATTTAACGTATTTTCCGTTTCAATTATTGTTTTACCCGTATTTAATATCATTAAA
>CAKKLC010005794.1:572-18834 GCA_918559645.1 Ceratonova shasta | reverse complement strand
TTTATCTTTAGAAAATTTTTAATCCTAATTCGTTTGGGGGAATTTTTTAATGCTGGTTCATTTAGGGGGAAATTTTTGAGGCTGATCCGAAAATTTTGTCTCTCCATATGATGAAACTCTACATACACAAAATGTAGAGAATTTTTGGCTACATTTAAAAAGATTTTTAAAAGAAAAGGGAACATATAGAACTCCACACCAATGGGAATATATATGCGAATATTTATTTAGAAAAAATTTTGATGATACTTTTGAAAAATTATTAGAATACATTAATATATCATATCCTGTATAATTATTTTTGCGCATGCTTACGGGCCCCAAAACTACATTCTTACCGGATCATCTAAAATTTATTATTAAAACAGGCGGGTTATTAAAGATATAGTTAAAATGACTGATTGTCAATCTAATAATTTATTAAAACTTCTAAAGTATTATATTTTTACATAATCTTAATTTAATTCCATTTGATTAAAAAGTATTCATTTTGTTTGACCAATGAACATTCACAATTATAGTTTGAACATGGTTTAGAATGCTTTTCAAAAGATTTAGTATCATTTTAGCAAACGGGTTCTTAAATGGATATTGAAGAGTTGTAAAAATATATTAAAGTTTTTTCTGATAAACTACTTGTACGTTAAATAATGATATTCCAGAAATTTTATTTCAGATTGATGAATCATGGATGTTTAATATAAAATATAAGGATTAAATGCGTTTTCTCCCCGGGGGAAATAAACACAATTGATAATTTTTTATCCGAATTGATTAAAAAAATTATAATTTATCAAATCCTTGAAATTTTTTTATCCATAATGCGTCCAACTGTAATAACTCAGGTAATTTAAAGATTATGCTTGGAATTACCAAAAGCGTAATTGAGTACATACAACAGAACGGAATTTTAATCAATGTCTACATTTGTCAATTTTATTTTTGTAGCTGCAATTTAGTTCCTTATACGAGAAATAAAGATTACTGGGCTTTTCGTTGTAGGACCAGAGGTTGTACAGCGTATAAAAACAACAAAAGTGTAAGAGAAATATCCATCTTCGAACAATATAAATTTTATTTAAAAAAAGGATTAAAATTATTGTGGAAACGGACACTTGCACAGACAGATGTGGACATACGTCCAGAAATTGATGTTTATGAAAAAGTCTTAATTGACTTTTTTGATGATCTAAGATTACGTTGTCTTGAATATTTCGAATTTAATCCAATTACACTCAGTGGACCGGGTGTTATATGTCAAATAGATTAAAGTCTATTTAAGCATAAACCCAAGTACCATCGAGGTAGGGCAACAGAGTCTGAAATATGAGTATTTGGTATCGCTGAAACTTCTTTTTGCCCATCTAAAATTTTTGTTACAATTTCACCTGCTGGAAGTGCTCAAACACTTTTAGCTTTTATTCAAATTGTTTGCCGAACCGGAATAATTATCTATATCGATAAATGGGCAGCATATAGAAATATTGTCTCTATGGGATTCAAACATATGGCAGTAAATCACAGCGTTCATTTTGTTGACCCAGTTTCCGGTGCTCATATGCAAAATATAGAATCTTGTTGGGCCAGGCTGAAGGAAATTATAAAAAAGAACGGTGTTCTTGGGAAAAATGAATGTTGTATTTAAATGAATGGACGTGGAAAACAAACGTTTTTAATAACGGCTGGGATGAGCTTATAAATTTAATTTAACATTATTTTATGAATTTATTGTTTATATTTAATTTAAAATTTTAATTTAATATTTATTACACGTTCTTAATACTTTTACCAGGGGAAAAAACGCAATTGATCCAAATATAATAAAGATTTTTGTTTATTAAGATAGATAATGGGAATTTTTAAAATTATTCTATTATTTTTAATAAACGAGAAGCTATTCCAATCTTATAAGAGCAGAATAATTTTTTAAAATAGAAAAAACTGTGTTTGGAAGTTATGTAAATACAGTGTTTTTAATTTTATTTAACGGATTTTTGAATTAATTTAACTGTTTTCGAATTTAATTTGACGTTTTTCCAATATAATTTTAGATTTTTTGTAATTTTACTAAAAAAATAATTTATGTATTTATATATTATATCAAATAACTTCAAAAGTAACAAACAAAACAAAATGTTGATAAAACATAAAATAATTAATATTAATATATGCTTTATAAATATTTTAAAGAACTTAATTTTAATTAAAATTCTTTTTTTTAATACCTTTTAGAGTAAACGTTCGCACATTGCGGAAAAATCAACGGCAATCTTCAATTGTAATTAAATTAGATCAATTTTCAATATATGAATATTATTCTTCGATATTTTTTAGATTTTGTTGGGCAATTTAATGTTTCAATTTACTGAAATTTTCTTGATGGGATTTAATTTCTGTGAATATGGTAGTAAGAAAACCAATTAAACCCCTTTTGATAGTAAAAGTGTCAAATATTCTTCTTTTTGTGATCGGATGCATTTTTCATGATTATTCTTCCTGTTAAAACACCATATCCATGTAAACAATCGCAAAGCTCACTTAAAAAATCCATAAAATAATAGAATTAAATGCAGTTTCCCTAATCCTAAAACAATTCAATCCGGTTTTAATAAAAACTGAACATACATAAATATTTTTAGATCTTATTGCACAAACTTTTGTAAGTGCAGGTCACCCCACTAAACTTCTACCATTAACTAAACGTGTGCTGCAGCTTACGCCAAATCCGTCAACAAATATTAAATTATCCTCATCCTGTAAAATGTAATTTTAACAATAACGTTCTCGTACATTCATGTTTTCATTTGTATTGCGTTCCTGGGGTATTTTTTTAACTCTTTTTAGTGAGTAATTCATCATTTTTAAAGGTATGCTATTGTGGATACACATGCAGTGATATTAAGTTGTTCAGTAAGTTTTTCTTTCAAGACTCTTAGTTGAACACTTACATCCATATCGATTGCCTCTGTTAATAAATTAACAGTCTCATTATTAATCTTTTTGATTCTTTCCTTGCTTTTTTTTTCTTCAATACGCTTAGTTTCCTTGAAAAGTTTTATACACGAACTAATAGTATTAACATTTATTTTGAGGTACTGGCTAATTTATATAAATCCTTTTCCTATCTGAAATTTCCTAATAATAAGCTGACATGTAAAAGAATTTAGTTGTTTTTTTTCTTTGCATATTAAGGATCAATACAATTTCGTTAAATTAAATTGGAAATATGTTAAATTAAATCAAAATTCAGTTAAATTAAATTAAAAACCCTATATTAGGTAACAAAAAAATTAATTTTTGATATTATTTAAAAATCAAATAATAATTTTTATTTTTATTTAAATCTTTTTTACATAAATAATTTTTTGTTGTTGCAAATTTATTAGGCACCTTCAAAGTAAAGTTTAATCGAAATGTTCTGTTTTTCACTATCCAATTTAATTAATATACAATATTTGGGAGGTAAAAAATTATTAAAATTTTATCATTTAATAAGATGTAAGTTAAAAAGAATATTAACTGTGGAACTTTGGTTATGGTTAATCTTTTATGTGCTGAAAATTAAATTAAATTGTCAAAATAAGAACCCATGAATTTAAGAAATTTTATAAAAGAGACAATATGCTACGAAGATACTCATGCTTTTCTTGTCGAAAAGGAAATTTTGTGACGCGTGGAACGACGTGTCCAAGATGTTATTTTCCAATGAATTACAAAAAATAAAAGTTAGAAGAGGGATAAACTTATTGATTATATGCGGAAAAAAGCATGTAGAAACACGCTAGGAATATTTCACAACAGAATTTTTTAAATTTGTAATCTTGACTTGGTACAGGTAGCTGATTAGATTTGGACTTGAAAATATCGATTCAAGATAAGTTTGGCAGAAGTTGAAACCAGTGTGTTGATTTCAGTTGTTATAAAGTGGTTTAAAACAATTCATGAGTTGTGTATAACAAATTATCTTTGTATTACGAATATTTTTACAGAATTGGGTGTGTCTATGAAGTTTAAGAAACTCATTTATACACTTGGAAGAAAAATCAAGAGAAATTTTTCAGAACTGGGTGTTTGAGGATTATTGGCATAATTTATCGTGATACGAAAAAAAGAAAATTGATGATATCAGAACGTAGATATGGTAAAACTTAAAAAACAATTTATTAACTTAATTGTAACAAGAAGTTCCACTGTTATATCGGATGCATGGTTAGGATACAGGTTCTTACCCTCTAACGTTTATTCATAAAGTCATCAATCATACAGAAAACTTTGTTGAACAGATGACAGATCAGTACATAAAAACACTGTAGAACTAATTTGGCGGGATTTAAAAGAATACATCCCTACTAATTTAACGCCCGAAACTATGAAAGATATTTTCGAAAATACGAGTGTGAAAAAAATCTAAAATATTATATTCCGGAAGCAAAGTTTTCATATTATTTTAAATTTAATTTCAAGATTCCAATTTTTTTTAATTTTAAGCCAAAAGGATTTATCATAACCATAACTCTCTATAATATTGTATCACTATAACTAAAATAAATTTTTATTATGTAAGTTTTTGGATTATTAAGAAATATTTGTCTTACCATTTAGATTATATAGATAGATAGATATTCGAATAGATTGTAGAAAATGTTCTTGCTTTTAATATATATTAGAAATTTATAAATAGATATCTTGCTTAATATAATTAATCATTAGAATATTCTTAGATAAATAAATTATTTTGTTTTTGTATAATTTAATCCAAAGGAAATGTACATGTATAAAATATCAACAATGGAAATAAGTTTAAAAAAAAATAGTATATTTCGTAACATTTTTCCAGAGAGTTTGCAAGTTTTTGTTTATTACTAACTTTTTATTTCTTGATAACCAGATAATATAGTAAAATAGATCCAAAATATTGATTCAATATATATTATTACATTCAATATTTTTATTAAGGATTTTCAACATTAGATTGCATGATATAACAACTGATATCATTTTTTATCTTATTTAGACGAATTAGGGGTATAATACTGGTTCATTTAAGATACAAAAATTTTTCTGACTTTGATATAAATTCGAACTGATAATAAAATCCTTAAATTGATGCAGTCTTATAAGATCGTGATTAAAAATATCTTAATCTTTTTTGGGAAAAAATAGTAAGATTTAGTATATATGATATTTTTCGAAGTAAAATTGTTGCAGCCTAACCATTCATGTGGAAAAAATAAAAAAAAATTATTTTCATCTCTTACCATAGCCATAGCAGATAATTATCATCTGAATTTTAAACTTGCAAGAAAAATTTAATTTTTTTTAATTTTTTAAAAATTATCTTTTTATTATAGTTAAATGATATATCTATTTTCTGACCATGTGGGTTTTTCCTCCGGAGAAGAAAAAATCCACATGATTTTTATTTATAAATTTTTTTATTTTAGGCCAAGTCTGATTGCTACTAGCAATAGAATATTCTTCCATTTCTATCTGGGACACAAAAAATGGTATATAATTTCTACAATCACAAGGTATTTTTATTAGTCAAAACCTTTGTCCATGTTGTTTTATTCCTACTAATAAGGTTAATTGTGCCTGTAATTCTGATGGTTTTGCATGGCGATGTATGACTAAAAGTTATAAGTCTTATAAAAAATACACTTCTTTACAAATCGATTAATTCTTATCAAATTTGAAAGTTAAATTACAATCATTTATTGTAATAGTTTGAAAATGTATGTCAGAGTGCCCGCAAAAAGAAATTTAAATGGAAGTAACGAAATCAAAAGTAATTATTCAAAAAATTGTTGAAAAACTTGAAAAAATATTGAAGTTTATTATAATAATATTCCTATTTTCTTGATAGTCAATAGTATCATATGCCAAATTGATAAAAGTGTGTTCAGGCATAAGTTAAAATACCATCGGGGAATATTACCAGAGTTGAAAAAGCGCATACGGCTATTTCAGCGCCAGGATTTTTCGGATATTTTAAGGACAAAGTTTCAAAAAAAATTCAAAAAAAAATAAAGTAATAGTTAGATAAAAATTATAATATAAATTTTAATTAAATTTCCAATTAAAAATCAGGTTCATGCTTTAAAAAATCACGTCAATTTCTAAATATCTTTAATTTTCACAAGTAATAAGTAATTTTTCCTCCTTATAAAATATTTTTCTTAATTCTGGATAGTTACCAATCATATAGTGGGCAAAATTAAGCCTTAAAATCTTTATTTCCTCTTGCAAACAAACATGAACCTTCAGATATTGGGATTTAGAAGCTGCATGTGTAAGTTTAACCCTCAATGCCAAGCTTCAATGCTTTTTGTTGTTCGAGTAGTCCTATTTAAGAATTTTGAATAGGCAGACCAGAAATTGATTTCAAAACGAGAAGCTTCTCCAATTTCACCTAAATAAGTATCTCTAAAATATATTAAAAATTCTTCAAAAAAACTTTCCAGGCTATTAGAAGAAATTTTCTTAAAATGCATGCATACGATTCATGAACACAAATCGGATAAATATATGGTAAATTTATGAACATTTGAAAAGTTTAATTTATGAAAGGATTTTCTTTATATTCTGATGTGTATCCCAATATATGTATTTTTCTATATAGAGACTGAGCAAAATGAAATGTGCAGTAAAAAACTAAACAGGTATCTTTAAAGACAGCCTATGTATTTTTTAGGGCGACTTCAAAATCTACAATGACAATTTTGGGATTTTATAAAGCATTACCATTCAAATAATACATAATTTTTCTTATAATTCTTCTCGCTTTTATCGGACATTTTAACAAATACTATTGGATAGAATTTTCCAAAAATATATCTTTGTAAAGTTAATAGTTGGTAGAAAGATTGCAGTGAAGTTTTAAATGTGCCGTCAATCAAAAACACAATAGTGTTTTCAATATATTTCTTAAATTCATCACTATAGAAGATGACATACCGATCTTCAGACTGAACTTTAAATCAAACTACAAGAATTGATCACCATTTAATGTTTATTTAAGAATCATCGGTATGTCATGTATTCCGTTTGTCAAATAGCCATTTCTTTTATTCTTTTGCTCGTTTGAAAAATGAAGTATATTTTCTTCAAAGGAAGATGGGCTAATACAGCACTGGGTAACCTGCTTGTTGCGTTAGTTAAAGATTGGCGAAAAGGCTCATTTGTGCTTTTTAATGTTTCTTTTAATTTCTTGTATTCAATAATGACCAATCTTTTAGCTTCCGGTTCGCTACATGTATGATTTACACTTCTGGTTATTTTTACATCAACGTTTAATGATAGGCTTCCTTTGCATTTTGCTTCTTTGCATCTCCACCTTGTTATATTATCTTTCATTTTGTCTTTTCTATAAATATAGTTATTTAAAACTAACAGCTCTTTTCCTCTTTGAGATGGAATAAAATTTATAAAAGGTGAAATTAAAAATAACAATAAAATCTGTCGCTGAAATATCCCGCTGCCGAATGCCAGCATTCTATTGAAGAAGGCTTGAATAATATTAACCAAGATGAAATTTATGAAATTATAAATGAAGCCATAGATCTTATAAACGTATAATTTACTCAAGTAAAAATAAAAGTCAGCGATCACGTCAAATATCAAATATCAATGTTCCTAAATCATTTTGGAAAAATATATCTGAAAAATTTTAGATTTCACACTAAAGCAAATTTGACAATGCCTTTTATTTGATAAAAAAATGTAATCCTTCTTTACTAATATTAACTTATTTTTTATATATTTCATAAAAAAATAAGGAAAATAGATATTAATTTAGCAACATAAGAAATTAAAAAGGATCTATAAGAAAATCAAGCAAAGCCGATAACTGATTATGTTTTTATAAACCATAACAAAAATAAGAAGCTTCTGCAACTTTTTTTTAATCTAATAGTGGTTATGTTGATAAATCTCATTTCATGAGGGTATTCCACACCAAAATTTTCAAAGTTTTGCATAACTGTTGTTTTAAACATCGAAACAGATTGATTAATAAAAATGCAGTTTAGAATACACATTTAATAATTAACGTGGTTTTTAAAGATTATAATATTGAATTTGTTAAATTTTGTGATATTATTTTTATAATTATCTAAAATTTAATATAAAGTTTAAATATATGTATGCTTTTTATTCAGTATTGATTGTTTTAAGGAAAAGCTAATTGTAAGGAACATCAAATTTAAAGAAAACTTAGTTTTTATAAAGAAAGTCACATTAAGAGGAATTTTACTAAAAAATACATAAGGTATATAGGATTTATATCTTTACCCTAAAATCTCGATTATAAGCCGCGCCCCGTTATTTGAAATAAAATTCCAATTTTTGTGGATATTAGATGCGGCTTATATACGAGATTTAAAGGTAATAATTTTATCTTTTTTTCAATAGATAATAAAAACCTTTTTACTTTTTAATTTAAAATTAACATATTTTAAGTTTTTTTTATAATCTTATAATTTATTTTAACTATAAAACATAAAAAAAATATTTTATTTTGTAGTTTATACATAATCTTTCTAATTTTCCACATATATATAAAAATAATATTTATTATTTTTCAATATAAAATAATTTTTTGAAGTATATTACAATTTTAAAAATATATCATAATAATTCTTTTATTTTTCTAATATAAAATAATCTTTTTAATTATCCAAATAGATAATAAAAATCTTTATTTTTTTAAATACATACAAATATTTTCATTTTCAAGTATTAAATAGACATTTATAATAGTATTTTTTTTAACAAAACAATAAATTAAATATTTTTAAACAAAAAAAAATATTTTTTTTTAAATATATTAAATTTAAAAATAATGTTTCAAACATAATAGAAATATTTTAATTTTCTTATATACACATTAATAAACGTAATTTTTTTGAAAATTTTTAATTTTATCTTTTAGTATTTTTTAAAAAATGTATAAAAATCCTTATTATTATTCCATATATACAATCAAATTCTTATAATTTTTAATATTTATATATCATTATATAAAATAAAACACTTTTTTTAAACATAAAATAACAAAACTCATTTTTTCAAGTATATTTAACAAATTTTAGTTATTAACTAAATTAATAATAAAATATTCTATTTTATAATAAAATAACGTTACAAACTATTTTCAAAATACAATAAAATTCCATTAATTTGTTTAATTATTAAAATGTTTAATAATAATTGTTTTAAATAAAAAAATCAATACTCTGCTATATAAAATTAGAATTTTATATTTTATTATCGCAAAATAACATTCAGAATTTTCTAATATATATAATAAAAACTTTAAATTTTGTAGTAACGAAACATTTTTATTTCTAATTTTGTAATAATAGATAATGAAAATATTTTAATTTTTAAATTCAAAAATATGTTCTTTTCAATTCATGTTTAAAATTGCAATTTTTTTAACAGTATAAAATTAAATTTTTTTAAAAAAAAAATTAAATCATTCATTTTAATTAATTAAAATAAGTTTCAATAATTTTTCCTATTTTTAATATTAATTTGTTTAATTTTTTAAATATTTATTATTAATGTTAATTTTTTTAAATTTATAATAATTTTTTTAAATAAATATTACTTTATTTTTAGATCAAAATAATTAATCTTGATTATAATTAAAGAAATAACAAAAATTTAAAAATTTTTAAATATAGAAATTAATTTTTTTTACTTTTGTTTCATATATAATAATTTTTTATTTTTTATAATAAAATACGGTCAACCTTACTTTCTTAGGCACTTTCAGAGAACTCATATAAAGGTTTAACAAAGGATGGTTCGAAAGAAGGGAGGAAATTTTTTTTTAATTAAAATTGTTTAGCAAACTAATCCTTAAGAGAAATGAACCTTTTTGATCTCTTTTATCTTGAAAAAATCTTCCAGATGTTTTGTTTCTTCATAAGTTGTTTTCTCCACATTATTCTCAAAAAAATAAATTTTTATCGATTTTATCGATTTTACCAATTTTATGCCTTATGTAAATCGATTTTCTTATCCTCACTTTCTTCTTCTCCTAAGTCCTCTTGCTTTCCTACTTGAACATGATAAGGAATCAAAAAGGTGATCAATTTATGTATCTAATGATGAATAGGTTTTTTCTTTTTTATAAAAATATAAGGGTCTACTTGATCAGCATTTACCATTAAAAAATCTGTTTTATCTGCTACATCCTTAATCTGAAAACTCCTTTGAGATTTTATAATAGTATTGTATTTTTCTTCAAAACTAGGCTCTTTTTTATCTGATTTATGACGGAAAAGATACTTTTTGCAATAATTGTTACTGGTATGTTTTGTTACATGGTCCCAGTCATATTTACAGATAATTATTGTATCGTTAAGATTTATTTTTTTGAAAAATCTTCTATCTGAATGCCTATCAAAATATCATTTACAACAGAAGATAGTTGATAATAACAAAATTTGCTTTGAAACTTTTTTATATCCCCACATTAAGGGGCTGAAGCTATGATGTGTTATTATGGACAAAAATAGCAATTTAATATTGATAAGTTTGCATGTTACTTTTTGATATAAAAATTTACCCAAAACACGCAATATTTTCTGTGATTTTGCTCTGTTCTACTGGTTTAGATTTAACAGCTATTTATTGAAATCTTTATTTCTATTCATGTACTTTTATTGATAAGTAAAATCACAAAAGAAACCTCTATCAGACCCTTTAAGGGATCTTAGGGTTTCAAACCTACCAATGATGATAGATAAAAGCGTGGTTGTTTTGACTTTTTACAAGCCAACATAATTTTTATTATTTCTTTATGTTTCTTAACTCCTTTTCTTGCTTACGTTACCAAGCTCTTTTTCGGGGTTAGTTTGTAAAGTTTCCTATTTCATCTCAGTTAAAGTCATTATGTTCACTTTTTCTGATAACTTAGTTTCAAAAATTTTTAGAAACTCGTCAAAGTTTATTTCATTTATTTTATTCATTTTTCCTGAACAATATTTAAATTTAATGCCATTTCCTTTTTTAAAATTTTGGAACCCTCCTTTCGAAGCATTTAAATTAATCTGTTTTGAAATCTTTGTTCCAAGAAGAAGAACCTGATATTTTCAAATTTAGAAATGGCATTTGCCTTTAAAAGCTAATCAGTAAAAAACTTTCTTCTGATTTCACTAAATCAAACCATTCTTTCAACTTTCTATGCAATATATTAAATCTTAATTTTCTCGACACTGCTTTTAGATTTGGGTTTTCTTAAAATAAACGTTTTATTTATTCTTATTAATCAATATAATTTTTTACAGAAGGTCTGTCAATCTGTTTATTCAATTTTGTAGTAAAAAAACTCGGATATTTTGGTGTTTATAAGATCTTTCTTGTTTTTTTATACTTTTTATCTCCATCTTAAGCTTGAATGTGACACTTTTTGATTTAAGACTCTATTTATTTTTTGACATTATAAGGTAAAATTTTATTTTTTAAAATTTAAAAAAAAAGTAGAAAAAAATGGAGGAATACGTAAAAGAGGAGGGTAAAGTTGAAATTTGTCGACAACTTATTTTTTTACGTAAAAAAAAGGAGGTATAGAAAAAATTCGGGTTGACTTTAACAATCTTTACATTCTTTCATATTTATTATAAGGATCATTAGTTTTTTTAATTTATTAGAAAATATTGTTTTTCTAATATTTAAAAATCTTAATAATTTTTTTAATTTATCAATTTTTCGATCAATTTCATAATTTTTGCAATCAATTTAATAATTTTTAAATCAATATCATAATTTTTTGATCATTTTAATAATTTTTCGATCAATTTCATAATTGTTGCAATCAATATCATAATTTTTCGATCAATTTCATAATTGTTGCAATCGATATTATGATTGTTGCAATCGATATTATAATTGTTGCAATCGATATCATAATTTTTCGATCAATATCAAAATTTTTGCAATCAATTTAATAATTTTTCGATCAATTTCATAATTGTTGCAATCAATATCATAATTGTTGCGATCAATTTCATAATTGTTGCAAACAATTTTTAATTTTTTGATCAATTTCATAATTCTTGCAATCAATATCATAATTTTTCGATCAATTTCAAAATTGTTGCAACCAATATCATAATTTTTCGATCAATTTCAAAATTGTTGCAATCAATATCATAATTGTTGCGATTAATTTCATAAGTGTTGCAATCAATTTAATAATTTTTCAATCAATATCGAAATTTTTGCAATCAATATCATAATTTTTAGATCAATATTGAAATTATTGCAACCAATATCATTATTGTTGCATCAATATTATATTGCTGCAATCAATATCATAATTGTTGCAAACAATTTTTAATTTTTCGATCAATTTCATAATTGTTGCAATCAATATCATAATTTTTCGATCAATTTCAAAATTGTTGCAACCAATATCATAATTTTTCTATCAATTTCAAAATTGTTGCAATCAATATCATAATTGTTGCGATTATTATAATAATATTTGCAACCAATATCATAATTTTTCGATCAATTTCATAATTCTTGCAATCAATATCATAATTTTTCGATCAATTTCAAAATTGTTGCAACCAATATCATAATTTTTCTATCAATTTCAAAATTGTTGCAATCAATATCATAATTGTTGCGATTAATATAATAATATTTGGAAATTCATATCTTAATTTCTCGATCAATTTAATAATTGTTGCAATAAATATCATAATTTTTCGATCAATTTCAAAATTGTTCCAATCAATATCATAATTTTGCAATTAATATCATAATTGTTGCAATCAATGTCATAATTTTTGCAATCAATATCATAATTTTTTGATCAATATTAAAATTTTTGAAATCAATATCATAATTTTTACGATCAATTTCATAATTGTTGCAATCTATATCATAATTATTGCGATCAATTTCATAATTGTTGCAAACAATATCATAATTTTTCGATCAAAATCATAATTTTTCGATCAATATCATAATTTTTCGATCGATATTAAAATTATTGCAATCAATATCATAATTGTTGCGATCAATTTCATAATTGTTGCAATCAATTTAATAATTTTTCAATCAATATCGAAATTTTTGCAATCAATATCATAATTGTTGCATCAATATCATAATTTTTCGATCAATATCGAAATTGTTGCAACCAATATCATTATTGTTGCATCAATATTATATTGCTGCAATCAATAACATAATTGTTGCAAACAATTTTTAATTTTTCGATCAATTTCATAATTGTTGCAATCAATATCATAATTTTTCTATTAATTTCAAAATTGTTGCAATCAATATCATAATTGTTGCGATTATTATAATATTTGCAATCAATATCTTAATTTCTCGATCAATTTCATAATTTTTCAATCAATATCAAAATTGTTGCAATCTATATCATAATTGTTGCAATCAATATCATAATTTTTCAATCAATTTCATAATTGTTGCAATCAATTTAATAATTTTTCAATCAATATCGTAATTTTTGCAATCTATATCATAATTTTTGCAATCTATATCATAATTATTGCAATCAATATCATAACAAGTTTATAAATTAATTAAGATTATCCCTCATGAATAATTCTTATAAAGATAGTAAATTTGATTAAAATTACATAGGTTTTAAAATGTAAGAAGAAATACAAACATTTTGTGATGATGAAATGTTTCAAGTAGAATGCACCGAGCATAATGTGCTTTGTACAGACAAAACATCTACAAATTCAATTTCAGATAAAAATAAAGTATCTCGTCAGGTAAAAAGCATTTTTTCTATTGAAGACAGGGAGAAAATTATAGCAAAAACACTGAAGGCATGTATGTGCTATTGCAAAAATGTTTGTAAAAAATTATCAGACTACATATAGCATTGTCAAAAAATATTTAAATGAAGGTAAAATACATCCTGAGCGCAAAGGTGGAGATAGACGCTCAAAACTAACCACAGATATAAAAGAAATTTATTTAATTATGTGGATAACAATTGTATATAAACTCTAAAGGAAATGAAAGATTGGATACTAGTCCCATATGGCATTGATGTATCAACAAGTACAATCAACCACCCCTTAATCAATTTCATTACAAATTAAAAAGTGTAACTTTAGTACAAGAGCGAAGGAATTTTAATAACACAATTTAACTTCTATTAACATATTCTGCTAATTATCGTGAATTAGAAATTGATAATGAAGATAAAAATTTTATGTTTATAGATGAATTGGGATATGCTGTTGATACCCGATCTATCAGGGGAAGAAGCATACAAGGTAAATCAGCTTATCTAAATGTCTCAGCTGCTAAGAGTAGAAATATTTTCGTCCTTGTGCTATGAATAAATATGGTATGTTATATCATTATATTAATAAAAGGGCTGTAACTAGTAAAGACTTAAAAAATTGTTTAAAAGAAATCAAAATGAGTTTACTCCATTCAGGTAAAGCAACACCCATTTTTATAATGGATAAAGCTTGCATTCACCACATATAGGATTAGTTGCCGATGAAGAAATTTCTTCCTACCAAATTAGACACCTTCCCCCTTATTCACCATTTTTAAATCCTATTGAGAAAATATTCTCAGTCCGGAAAAATAGTGTTATTAGAAGTAATGTACGGAATGAAGCACGATTGAGGAGGTAAATTTTCGAGAGATTTAATGAGATCACATTTGAACACTGTAGTGCTTTTTATTGAAAGATGCTTGGTTATTTGCAGAAGGGTGATTTAGGATATAAAATTATTGAATAATAAACTTTGTTTTTTATTTATTTATAATTTGATTTTTTATGATATTGATTGCAACAATTATGATATTGATGGAAAAATTATGATATCGATTGCAAAAATTATGATATTGATTGAAAAATTATGATACCGATTGCAACAATTTTGATATTGATTGAAAAATTATGATATCGATTGCAAAATTTATGATATTGATTGAAAAATTATTATATCGATTGCAACAATTATGATATTGATGGAAAAATTATGATATCGATTGCAAAAATTATGATATTGATGGAAAAATTATGATATCGATTGCAAAAATTATGATATTGATTGAAAAATTATGATATCGATTGCAACAATTATGATATTGATTGAAAAATTTTGATATTGATGGAAAAATTATGATATCGATTGCAACAATTACGATATCGATTGAAAAATTATGATATTGATGGAAAAATTATGATATCGATTGCAAAAATTTTGATATTGATCGAAAAATTATGATATTGATTGCAACAATTACGATATCGATTGTAAAAATTATTAAATTGTGTGCAAAAATTTTGATATTGATCGAAAAATTTGTGAAAAAATAATCTAGCTCTATTAAAAATGTTTGAATTGCAATAAAGTACCAAGTTAGCAAATTATGAAATTTTAATGTCAACAAGAGGTAAAAGAATCCTAGTTCATAATGGATATGCTTGTAACTAATATAAGATGACAATTAAAAAGGTAAATTGGATGTGTATGAAGCGAACTTGTGGTTCTTATTTGCATGTTTATAAAAATATTACATTTACTATATCACAAGATCATATATGTGCTCATGATTTTACTTCGTTATCAAAACTAAAATTTAATAACTTAACAAAACAATCGGCTATTAGTTCTAGGTATCAACCAAAAGAAATCATTTCACAGGTAAGTATCGCTTCATCTTCGGCTTCTCTTGCTCAATCACCAGTGAATTATAATATAGAAAGAAAAATACGGATAACAAGAAAGCGTCTAATGCCTGCTCCAAAAAAACCAGATTACGATATTTTCTCTAAATACTTATGCAGACAAAAGGAATGAAGAATTTCTTTTGTATGATAGTGGATGTGAATCTATAAATAGAATTATAATATTTGCAACAGCTACTAATTTAGAATATCTTCAAAATTCTAATATATGGTTGTATTATGGTACATTCAAAATGTCCCCTTACGAATTTATACAAATATATACTTTACATGGACATGTATTAAATGAATATAATACATTGCTTTACATGCTGTTGAAAAACAAGAGCCAAGCAACCTATAAGCAGGCGTTCAAGAAACTTAAGAGCTTTTTAAACAATTCATCTCCTATTTATTTAGTTATTGATCTTGAAATTTCTGTATATAATGTATTTTTTGATATAATTCCAACAGCAACCATTAAACTTTGCTTGTTCCATTTTTGTCAAATAACTTGGAGAAATATTTAAAAATTTTGAGTCTAATATGCATACGCAAATACTTAACTTTAAAATTTATATTAAAATGTTAATGTCTCTGTCTTTTGGTAACCCTAAAGATATTGTTGACAAGTAAAACGATTTAAAAGACTGTTGTAACGAGATTATGACATTGAAAGTGTAATACAATTTCTGCATTTCTTTGAGAAAAATTATAATAATGTTGCAACTGGTAAAATTGGAAACTTTTTATATTGGAGTACATGTGAGAGATTGTTAAACAAAAATCCTTTAACAAGTTATGTATTTGAAGGTTGGAATTGTAGTTTAAATAGTTCCTTTAGAAAGTCACATCCTTGTATTATTAAAATAAATAATGGTCTTGCGTTCAATACAAAAAGTTTTTGATAACGATATTGATAAAACTTTAACTTTCAAACCAAGTAAAAGAAAGATATTAAGGGATATTTGAAAAGAAACACAAATTACGAAAATTATTGATTCGTATGAAGAATGCAAGTGTATAATTTGTCTAAGAGCTATAGCTTTAACTTATAACTTTAAGTTAGAATAAATACTTATAAATCAATATTTTTTTAAATGATAAATGTTTAAAGCTTTTGAAAACGTATTGTTATATTAAGTTAAATATCATAGGTATTTTTATTTTTATTACATTTAATATCCTTAATATTTACGTTCTTTCCACGAGCTTTACTTGTGTGGTTTTAATAAGGGCAGATTTTTTTGAAGAAAATTCACGTTTCGAGATAATTCGCGCAGCTATTGATTGCAACAATTATGAAATTGATCGAAAAATTATGAAATTGATTAAAAAATTATGATATTGATTGAAAAAATTATGATATTGATTGAAAAAATTATGATATTGATCAAAAAATTATGATATAGATTGCAAAAATTATAAAATTGATTAAAAAATTATGATATTTATCTAAAAATTATGATATTGATTGAAAAAATATGATATTGATCGCAAAAACCATATATTGATAATCTTTTTTAAATATACAAGAAAAAATTAAATTTTTTTTTAAATATAAATAATAAGTATCTTTTGAATTTTTCAAATTTATTATAACAATTCTTTAATTTTAATAAATTTACAATTACGTTTTTTTAATTTTTTTTAAAAATAATAATTTTTTATCACCCAAAAAAAATTTAAATCTTTATTTTTATGTATACATAATAATAATTTAAAATTCTTCAAAATATATAATAAAATTATTAATTCTTTTAAACAGATAAGAAAAACTTCTAATTGTTTAAACATATATTGTACCAACTTTTAATTTTTTAAACATATATTGTATCAAATTCTAATTTTTAAACATATATTGTACCAACTTCTAATTGTTTAAATATATATTGTACCAACTTTTAATTTTTTAAACATATATTGTAACAACTTTTAATTTTTTAAACATAAATTATACCAACTTCTAATTGTTTAAATATATATTGTACCAACTTCTAATTTTTTATATATATATATATATTTTACCAACTTCTAATTGTTTAAATATATATTGTACCAAATTTTAATTTTTTAAATATATATTGTATCAAATTTTAGTTTTTTAAACATATATTGTATCAACTTCTAATTGTTTAAATATATATTGTACCAAATTTTAATTTTTTAAATATATATTGTATCAAATTTTAGTTTTTTAAACATATATTGTATCAACTTTTAATTTTTTAAACATATATTGTACCAACTTTTAATTTTTTAAACATATATTGTACCAACTACTAATTTTTGAAAAATAAATTGTACCAACTTCTAATTGTTTAAATATATATTGTGCCAACTTCTAATTGTTTAAATATATATTGTACCAACTTTTAATTTTTTAAACATATATTGTGACAACTTTTTATTTTTTAAACATATATTGTACCAACTTCTAATTGTTTAAATATATATTGTACCAACTTCTAATTTGTTATATATATATATATATATTTTACCAACTTCTAATTGTTTAAATATATATTGTACCAAATTTTAATTTTTGGATCTTTT
>CAKKLC010005790.1:15486-26937 GCA_918559645.1 Ceratonova shasta | reverse complement strand
GAGTTTGCTATGTTTAATGCTATTAGAACTGTATTTCCTGATTCCATTGTCAAAGGATGCTATTTTAGCTTTGGACAGGCTATATGAAGAAATGTATGCTCTTTTGGTTTAAAATCTTTATACAATATTGATCGTCAATTTAAAAAGTTTATTAATTATATTTCTTCGTTGCCGTTAGTACCTCCATCGGAAATTTTTTTTGCTTGGAATTATATTAAATCATTATATACCACTAGAAATACTAATGTTCAAGAATTGTGTAATTATATTGAGCATATTTGGCTTTCTAATAACTCTGCATTATTTAATATATCAGTATGGTCTCATTTTGATAATTATTCAGAAAGAACTAATAATGCAGCTGAAGGTTTTAATTCTAAATTATCAAGAAAACTTAATAAGTCACATTCAAATATTTATGAAGTCTTGAATGTTTTAAAACAAATTCAAGCTTCAAATGAATTGGAAGTTGATAGGCTGATGAGTGGAAATCCACCTAGTAGGCAAAAAAGAGTTTATGAAAGGGCATATTTATCTATTATACGAATAAGACTAAGATATCTTGAAGGATTAGTTACTTTGGAAGAATTGATAAAGTATATGAGCAGAGCTATAAAGCTTTGTCTAACTGATTAAATTTTTATAAATTTATTTTTTATTATTTTAATTTTAATGTTTGAGAGTCGATGATGCGGTGAGCACTTGAGAATCGAGTCCATTTCCTAATTTAGTTAGTTTTGATTACTTAAAATTTCCGAATATCAAGATTTCAGAATAAAAAGTTTCCTAATAAAAAGTTTCCGAATATCAAGACTGAACCGAAATTATTATATGAATTATTAAAAATGAACAAATTATTACAAATAAGGAAATAAAAATAAATTAAAAACTCATACTAGAATGTACTAATAAAAAAATTTTATTTATTATCTAATCTTAATTTATACCATATTAAATATTTTTATAGACAAACATCAAAATTTCATATGGAAATGATTAAAAATATAAAAATTTTATTTAAGTTAAACTTAAATACCATCTAAAATGTAGTCCCATATAGTCTAGTGGTTAGGATACCGCGCTTTCACCGCGGAGGCCGGGGTTCGATTCCCCGTATGGGAAACTAATACATTTTTTTATATTAATTTAAATTTATATAATAATTAATGTCAGATATAATCAAGTTTCTCTTCCCTATGTTAATAGTAATTCTTAATTTCATTAAATATTTAATTAAGAACTTTGAACCCTATATAGATAATCACGTTTATTACCCTTTAATTTACGCCCCTATTTCTATTAACAATGAAAATGATTAATAACATTTATAACTTAAAACTGTTTATATTAATATTCTAGTCTTTCAGAATTACTGTTTTTATATAAGCTCCTCAGCGCACACATCGATAAACTCCACTTTTTTAAAAATCTTAAATTTAAGTGTCAAAGCTCTTGGTATAGTCATAACTTGTTATATTTATAATAACTCTCTTGAATTTAAACATTAGCACTGTTAAATGGCAAATTTTTTTTGGCCATTGAATAATAAGTAATTTATTTCAGAAGCCATTTTGATTAACTCCATACTCTAAAATAAATTATTTCAGTAACGCTGTATATGTTCTGGCCGTGCATCGACGCTTTTTTGTTTTTAAACAGGTTAATATGATCTCTACCTCTCAATAATATTCGTAACAAAATTGCATTGGTAAACAGATAAAAAGAAGTTAAATACAAAGACTAGTTAGTTTAGTAGTGATCTCGCACTCTGTTTGTTAGTGTGTACTTCTTAGTCTTTTCAAATTACTCAAAGATTGTTTTTTAAGAAACAAATATTATATCGGGTAAATACCAAAAATAACCAGTCATTCAGAAAATAATTGGTCTTTTAAAAAAATAAAATTAGTACTAAAAATGTTAATAAAATTTTTTTTAATTATAATATTGCAATAAATAAGTTGTTGATTCTTTTTCTTTTTTCCAGTGCATACTCCCATAAAAACTGTAGTAAATGTTCAGATTATAATTCTAATTTAAGTTCTTTTCTGTTTCTTACAAAATATTTAGATCTAGACCATAAACCTTTTATGTTCTGAGTATGTATTGTAGGATTATTAGGGTTGAAAAAGTTGATTGAATGATTAACCGATAAATGTTCCATCAGTGGCATTTCCGAAACAGCTTTTAAATATGCTATCTATTTATCTGTAATAATTATGCTTCCTTCATAAACATTATGTGTTATTATATAGGTCATAGTTTCTGCATTATGATTATCAACAAGGCTTATAAAACATATCCGAGTTCCTTTTTCAATACCATCCATGTACCATTGTTCATTTCTTAAACGCCCGACACTATACTTACGTTTAAAAAATTTGCTTTCGTCCATTTCTACTATTTTTTGCCTGCCATCAGGTTCACAACCTTCAATTTTTTCACTATTTATAATTATATACTCACTGATTGCTTCTCTTGCTAAATTCGCTAGTTAACATATGTATCTTGATCGCGATTTAGTTCATATGCTATATCTGTAAAACTATCGCCTTTTCAATATTTATGAAGCACGATAAAAATTTGGTCAAAATTTAGATGTGAAGAACTAAAGTAAGTTCTAGATCTAATTGATAAGGTAAATCTACATGGTCTTCTACATTGCCAAATATAATCATCTAAAGAGTTCTTTGCTTTTACATAACGTAAACTTGGAGAATCCTCACATTTATTGCACCACTGTCTGTTTGGTATAAGACTACATTTTGCCAAAAACTGATTGGCTAGGTAATCATTTTCAAAAATATTATTTTTAGCTCTTTCATTATTAACTCTTCCCAAGATATCGTGATCAGTAAAAAGATTTTAGTCTTGTACAATCTCAAAATTAGATATTCTAGGCATTTTTAGGCCTAATTTTATTTGTTTAAAAAAGACCGGTTATTTTGGGTATTTACCATTATATCGTTATAATCAAGATGAGTGAGGAAAGCAGTGTTGATTATTCAATACGATTTGTTAAGAGAAAGTCTGGTTTAAAAATACTTTTATCGTTTTTCTTTGATTCATTAGATTGCAACAGTACAAACCCAACAAACACATTGTTTGGATAGCAAAAGAAGTCATAATCCCATTAAATTGATACGAAATTTACTAAAGCATAACATGATAAAAGCTTTGACATGCAGCAATAGGGGACAAAAATTAATACATCTAAAAAAATTTATCGTTATACAATACGGATGCCGTCATAAATTGCAATCAAAAAACTATTTCGGATGAGAGAGAGGCTGCCATGAAAGAATTTTATAGTTTACATAGTCAACTTAACCAAAAATATTTTTTCAAGAGGTTGTTACAAAGTTAACAAAATAAATAGAAGGCCATCTAGGGATGAAACTAATGAAAGATCACATATTTTTACATATTACTTTCAAAATGAGAGACTTGATATTACCGTTTGTAATTAATAAATTGGAGACACTTATCAGGTGTATGATGGGTGGATATACGATTTTTGTCTTTGAAAATAAATCTTATTTGATAAGCGCAAAGGCGGCGTTGCAAGAAATAAAATAGATGATACGAATGTTGTAAAGGATATAAAGTCATTTCTAGCCTACAGTCGTGACTACACTAAAGCTCATAATCCAAGGCGACAATATTGAAATCCTGACTTAAATATTAAGAAGATGTATGGACTATACGTCACAGAATATGAAAAGAAATACGTAGCAACAGTTGAAAGAAAAATATTAATATAATGTTTTTTCTATAAAATTAGATTTACATTTTAAACAGTCATAAAAGGATGTATATCAAACTTGTGATGCATTTCAAATAAAAATTCAATCTTCAGACGACGAGTTAAGTAAAATGGCAAAAACTGAAAAGGAAAACCACTTAGAAGAGGCTAGACGGGCTCGCAGTCAAATGGCAACATTGAAAAAATTGTTTGTATTTTCTTTCGATTTGGAAATAAGCTTCCCCTTTTACCAAGTTGATTACATCCGTAGCTTATTATAAGCAAAATTTATATGTTTATAATTTTGGACGTCATGAAAATGATAAAAATATAAGCCACATTTTTGTTTGGCCAGAAACTGAAGGATCCTGTGGGTCTCAAGAAATTTCAACCTGTCTAATAAAGTACATGAAGACTTAAGCTGCAAACTTTGAAAAAATAATAAAATATTCTGATTTGTGTACCGGGCAAAAAAGAAATATTAAAAATGTCTAAAGTTTATTGAAACTTGTTCAAAGCACAGAAATCAAAACTAAATCAATTTTAATAAAAATGTTGATAAATGGACACAGCTGTTTGCACAATGATTGAGATTTTGCTATTATTAAGTCATTAAAAAAAACAAATCAACAAATTTTTACTGGGTGATTGGTACCATATAACCAAAACATGTAAAAAGAAAGCGCCATTTCATCTAATTCAAATAATTCCCCAAGATTTTTTGTCAATAAACCTTAAGAACAGTCTATGGTTTACAGAAAAGTAACCGTTACAAGGCTTTTAGTAAATTGGCTTAAAATAATTTGGATAAAGTTTGAAGAGTCAAAACTCTATCTCATACAATTAAAATGTGACTATAATGAAGATACAGAATTTCAAGCCATTAATATAAGAAAAAAAAAGATTAGCCTTTATTATATCCTTAAAGTAGAACTGTGACAATCGAAAAATGGATGGACATCGTGAACCTGCTTAAATTCATTCCTCCTGTTAAACACGATTACTATAAGAACTTTTCAACAAATCGAAAGGACAAATCCTCGCATACAGATAATTAAGAAGACATTATTTATAAAATTGCTGAATTATGCTAAAGAATAATGCTACTAACATAAAGCTGATATGAATTAATTACAACAATTATATTACAACCGAACTGTCAACATCCATTTTTAAGGAAAAGCTGTGTAAAAATGTGTAATAATTAACTTTTTCTTTAATAAAAAACTTTTATTTGTAAAGACTAAATTTAAATTTATTACTTTTTTCAGTTGCCAAATCCTTTAACTCCACCAGTCGCATAAAACTGTAAAATTACTGATGATTGTTTATTCTTTCTTATTAATTGTATAAACCGTTAGATGAAAGCTATTTCTGTAATCATGCATTGTAAATTATATGTTTGAATTCTTATGATCAGAGCAATTTTAAAATACCAGATGCATTACATCATCGCTTTTCTCAACTTTTCGTTTTAATGAGTTAATTGATGCGTGCACTGAGCGGCTCATATAATAGTTAATAATCATTAATGTATTCTGTATAAAATTATAAAAACAATAGTCGAGTCATTCTTTTCTTTTTAATTACAAAAAAATTATATGTTTAAAGATAAGAAGTTAATATTTCATATTTTTTATACGATCTAATCAACATTGATGGTTCTAAGTCATTATTTTTCTAATAAAATTTAAAACTAAAATTAAATATAAAATAACATTTATTTGATACTTATCATTGATATATTCGTTTGTTTTATTAATTATTATACCTTTTGACCAATTATATCATTCATCTATTAACGAAAGAATATGGTTCTTTCTTAAAAGAAATATTTCATTACTCTAATTAATCAAACCAATTTGTTGATAGATCTGATCGCAATGCAAATATTTCAGGAATTTAATTGATACTTGTAAAATCATCCTTTTTTAATTTTATATTTTGTCAAACTATCATTTGAATGCTATTGTATGTACAAAAGCAATATTTAAATGTGGTTGTAAAAAGTAGTTAATTGATTTGTTCTTCAAACAATTTCATTATTATTAACAACAAGATTAAAATATAGATAAGGAATAAGACATCTTTCACAAAATCAATGGAATTTTTGTTTCTTAATATTTAATTTTGAAATCTTATGTATGGATTTAACAGAAACGGAAACAGTTTTTATTATTTCATCCATTTATAAAGAATATTGAAAATTATTAGAAAATTAAAATTGAAATGTGATTAATTCTCATTTTATTATGTACATATTTAAGAATTTTAATAATATCATCCTTCACTTGTGTAAATAAATATCATATGTTATTAAAGATTGTATTATGGATAGTCCTTAGTATAACAATTAGAATTTTAAAAAGTAAAATTGACAATACAAAAATATCTATAAATGTAATTAGCAGTTATCATCCTAACAAATATCTATTTATTTATTGTATTATTTAGTCGAATATATGGAAAAATGGTCGCTGAAAGTATTTATTATAAAATGTGAAGCATGAGTCTGAAATAAACTTTAATTTTTCTATAGTTAATATTAATAATATTTATAGTGAAAACTTTATTTTTAAAGTTTTTATTTAATACATCTAAAACATAAAATATTTTATATACTACCCAAATCAACATTACTTTCCAAATAAAAACTTTATTTTTATAGTTAATATTCAATTATATATATATCCATAATAATATCATTTCTCTTCCTAGAACCGTTGTCGAGTGTTGACCTTGATCGTCAGCAGTGGAGCTGATCAGCAATCTTTTGATTTCTATTTACACAAGGTTAGTGATTTAACTTATGGCGCACATTTAATACTGCTAAGTGAGCCTTGGCACATATATTTGTAATGTTTTATCAACAGATACCATGTACGAGCATTTTACAATTTCAAAAAGTAAAATTCAGTTCATGCTATCTTGACTTTATAAAATATTTAAATTCCAGCAACTTTTTAATAAGTGCCGATGAATTTACGGTGTATTTCATCAGGTAGCCTTCAAAAGAGATGATTTTCTTAAGTTCTATTTAAAGAGTGGTTCAATGACTTAGCCTTTGATCTATTCCGGTGTACTAAGTTAAAAATTAAAGTCTTTTTTAGAGTTTTTTTTCCTTAACTCTCTAACTCATTTACCAAACCCATTTTGACTACTGTCTTAGCCTTTGATTTTTCACCTTTTTAGGTTGACAAAGTCAAAAAAATATTAGGTGGCATGTTTCTTTTTTCTCTCACTTAATAAGTCACCCTTAAATCATTTAATCCTCGCCAATGCCTTTGATCTTTCAACTTTTGGGGTCGATTAAGTAAACAAAAATATCAGTTTTTGTCTTATCTTAAATTTAAAATAACATATAAATTAAAACTTTGCTAAAGTGTTTTTCAGAACCGATTTGCCAAGCAATGAGTCCAGATCTTTTCGATTCGTTTCGTTTTGTTTTTGAAATTTTTTGGACTGAAAAACAAAGATCGAGCAATCTGCATTAGCTGTAGAAAAGACGTACGTACGCTTCAAGAAACACTTAGGTGCTATGGTTGTAGGCAAAAACAACGTCTCATATGCAAACACTGATATCTTAAGCGCAGTATTGAGCTGCTGTAAAAGATAAAAGGATTTTTTAATGTATATGTTTGAATTTATAAATATTGATATACAGAAATTGATAATATTGTCAATTTTTTATAGGTTATACAGAGAGCTTAGTCATGAATCTACTGCACTGCGGTTCTAGTTGAACAAGCCCATACTCTTACATTCAGACTTTTAAATTTTATAAGTATTGTTATTGATACCTGATATAAACGACCTGACAGCCCTGAATTGCATTTACCACCAGTAAAAAGACCAAGGCTTCAATTAAATCGTAAATTCTCTTATCCATCTCTGTCTGCTTTAGTTACCGACTCATTGGTGACTGCAGATGATGAACCGGTAATGAATATAGGACCCAATCTACCTCCATATCAGCCTAGATTAGAAGTTGACTCAAATATGTCCATACAACTGAATCTGCCTATACCTAAACCACGTCGCTATAGAATTCACCTTAGACATGTCCCAGTTTTCCCATACTATCTGACCCAGTATCTATTGCTGCAAACTCAGTTGTGATTGCTCAAGTTGACCACGCACATAGAATGTCAGACGTCCGTTTGCTGCCGACATTTGGCAATTCAACATACCTTTGTAATTATACCAAGCATGAATAAGTTGTATTGTCTAAAGTGAAAGGGACGGTCGCGTACATAATTGTTTCGGGGCTTAGTGCAAAGGTTACAGACTTGATAAGTGATTGTAAAGGTTACTCCTACACTTTTAAGGTTTACAAGCATCTAGACGGGAACAACACTCGGAGATGCACTAGTAGGCGGAAGACTAGACTAACTGTCTTATACAGATAACATTTTCATCCATTGATGGTTCCTAAAAATCAGAAGCTCACCTACACACGTGTGGTTTACAACCAAGGTTGACAAGAGTTGCTTAATATAGACGTGAGGCAAAAATAATTGATGCACTATAATTATTTGAAGCTGCCTTGGTAATTTCAGAGCAAATTTTGCTTCAAAATCTTACAATCAATTAAATATTGATGCTACTAGCTCTACCTTCTAAACAGAATTTAGCGTGCCAAGTTAACAGAACAAAATAGAAACTAGACCCAGACAATCCAACTACTTTGGATTTCAACATTGAAATGGAACATGTACTAGAAAATTTTATAGTAGAGAATGTACAAGTTGAAGGAGCAATACATATTATATTGGCAACACGCAAAATTCTTACACTACATTAACTCGCTTGATATTGGTACGCCGATGCCACCTTTTATCTATTTAAACCGGCGTTTTGCTAACTTTTCTACATAGATTCTTTCGTAAAACAAGAAACGACTAAAAAGCAGGTTTAACTTGTGTTTGTTGTAATGCCCAGATGTAGTTCCCGAAACTAAACTGCTGTTTTGCAGCATTTAGTGCATCTAATACCCCAGGAGACAAATGTGCGCCATGTAACTTTGGACTTTGAAGAGACAATGTGGCAGAGTATACATTTTATGTTCATACACGTGATCTTGTCTGGTTGCTTCTTTTACTTCACCCAAGTTTTTACAGGAATGTTCAGAGGTTTAGATTACATCATTACTATGATACTGATGCACGTACAAATAAAATTTGTAGAAAATGTTTAGCTTTGCTTGTTCTAATTCATGAACAAATCCCTGACATTTTTACCAACATTATAAGGTTTGCGGAAGATGTAGCGTGCCAAATAGTTCAACTGTTTAACTATTTAGAGAATTATTGGATCAGCAGCGGTGTATTTCCCCATCGTGACTTGTCAATATTTATGCAAGAAGTTTGCACTAATAATGATGTTGAGAGCCACCACAACAGATTAAACAAAAGAGGGAAAAGGAGGACAATTTATATTTTACTTTTTGGTGCATCTACTACACGAGGAAGCAAATATCGTTTAGCTGACAGTGAAATTCATTATCAGAGGGGATTCTGTAAGAGTCCCATGTACCATTGCTAAGTGCTGTAATGACAGGCTATTCAACTATTGGGAATAAACAAACAGCTATGGTTCTATTATATGCAGCGAGCCATTTAATATGCAGGAGGATTCCGATATGCGATAATGTAGATAACAATTCGGACTAACTTATATCTGGAGTTTAATGTTCCTTTGCCTCATTTTTAATCCTTTGGGATATGATGCGTTGTAATCTAAAGATTTTCCTAACTTAGTTGTAGTTTTGTATTATTGTATTATTTGGAGAGTAAAGTTCATTCGGGTAGTATATAAGTTGTTGTATGTTGTGGATATATTGGAAATTAACTATAAAAAAATAAAGTTTCTTTAAGACCACTGCTTCACTTTTTATAATAAACACTTTCGAAGACCTTTTCAGTTTGCCACAATTTCAGTTCGCCGCTATTTCTTTCGCAACTATTCTAGACATACACCATTTAGTGAAGTACATGAAAATCATTACTAATATTATTTTAAAAAATATGAGGGTGAACGTAGAAGTGCTGTTTGCTACTGAAGTGGGTTGACTTCCAGAAAAAAAGTTTGCTGTGGTTCTGTTATACACCCTGATTTCAGGAAAAACATCAAAAACACACGGTTTTATTTTCGTTGTTTTGCTTGGAATTGTAAAAAAGAAACATCAATTCGAAAAAATACAATTATTGAAAAAATAAATCTTAGAGTTGGCCAAATTTTAGCTATTTTGTTTTATTTTGTAAAAAATGCAGTTTAAAATGTTAATTTGAAGAGAAAAATTGATTTAAATAGTCGACATACTATTGTGGATTAGTTGAATTTCTGTAGAACAATTCGTATGTTTAATTTTGAAAGAAAATCGATTAATAATCGGCGGAGAAGGTCTAGTGGTAGAACCAGACGAGGCGCTTCTAGTTAAAAAAAATATAACGTTGGTCTTCCAGTGAGAGAATAATGGGTGTTTGGTGGTTATTGTCTAACAACTAGGGAGGGTTTCTGCACATATGTTCAAAATCGTTCAAGAGAAATTTGAATTCTAATTATGTTAGAGAAGATAAGATCGGGTTCAATCATCTATTCTCATCAGGCAATAATTTATTCTTCTCTCAATACTTTAAGAAATGAACATTACTCTGTAAATCATTCTATAGGGGAATTTGTTGGACAAAATGGTGTTAAAACCAATCATGTTGAGTCTAGCTGTCAAAGGGTAAAAGCTATAAGTAATGCAAGATTTGGAAATCATAGAAACCTTCTTGAATCGCATCTAGTATGTTTTATGTGACATGAAAGATTTAGTTATGATTTTAAAAGTTTTATTAAACATATTAAGGAAAAGGGCACTTCTTCAGTTTCCCCACCACATTTTTTTTTAACAAAATTTAAAAAAAAAATTAACTAAAAGTAAAAATTCAAATAAAAATCTCATTAAGTAATCAACATTTTAACAAAATAGAACCATTTCATTTGTTTTAATTAAGTGGGTAAATTTCTTTTATATGACTAATTAATGATCTTAAGGATTTTTTAAATCTTTGTTTCCAGATGAATGAATACAAATGACTGTCCAGCATGCTTCTGTGGGTTCCATAGCAAGCTTTATGTTCTTGGTTCAGCTTCTGTCAGACAGATTCAATATGATTTGTAGTTGCTCCAGTTTGAGGGTCCACAAAATTCCGGGAATTATTTACAGTATAATGAGTATAACCATACAAGTTGATATTGTTATACCTTGCGTGACAATCTGTTATGATTATACTGCCAGGTAATACAAATTCCAGAATTTTGCTTTCTAACGTCACTTGTGACTTATCCAAAATGTGAACAAAATTTCCTACTCCTGTTGAGAGATCATGCATTCCCAATATCCAGCATTCCTTAACAAGGTGCCATACATTATACTTTTTTTTACGAGGTAACATTCGTCTATTTCAACGATATGTCCATCGCCCCCAATTGCACAGGATTATTGTTAAAATAAGTCATGCAAACTTCACGAATAAAGTGGAGCCAGTCTACTAAAGTAGCTTGTGACTTTATTTTTAATTCGTGGGAAAGGTTATCTAGATCAACCTCCCCGCGAACAAATTTATAATTTAATAAAAATATTGTACTTATAGGAAGGTGAGGGACTTCAAAGAAGGTATCTTTCCTAATGAATACTTCTTTTCTACAATTACGTGAAGGGC
>CAKKLC010005788.1:29961-43638 GCA_918559645.1 Ceratonova shasta | reverse complement strand
TGAATGATAAACCGACGAGAAAGATTGGAGATATTTTTTTTTTAATCTTATTAAATAATATTATTAATTAAATAATGACGAGATTGATCGGTAAAGTGACGAGAAAGATCGGAAAACCCTATATAATGATAAAAATTTATAATATTTTTTAATTAATTATTTTATTATTCATTATAGATGGTATTTTAATTTTAATAATTATATATAATTTTAATTAATTATTTTATATGTTATTATTTGTATTATAATAATAACAATTTTTAATTTTTTAACAATTAATTATTTCAACTTTGATTAATATCGTTATAATGATAAAAAAAATTAAAATTTTTTTTAAATGAATTATTATAAGTATCATTAATTATATAATGATAACAATTTATAATATTTTTTAATTAATCATTATATATTGTATTATAATTTTATGTTATTAATTGTATTATAATTATAAAAATTTTTAATTTTTTTGTAAATATTATAACAATCATTAATTGTATTATAATGAGAATAATTTATATTTTTTAAATTATTTTAAGTTGTATTAATTACATAATAATTATAAAAAATTTTATATTTAATATAATTAATTATTTTATTAAGCATTGTTAATTGTATTAGAGTTTTAATTTTTATATTTTATTAAGCATTGTTAATTGTATTAAAGTTTTAATTTATAAATTTTTTCAAATAATTATTTAAAATATGATTAATTGTTTTATAACCTAAAATATTTAAAAATTTTTTCCAATTAATTATTTTAGGTGTTATTAATTATTTAATAATAAAAATTTAAAATATTTTTTAATTAATTATTTTAAGTTGTATTAATTATATTTAATGATAAAAATTTATATAATTTTTTTCAAATAATTATTTAAATTAATGATTAATTGTATTATAACCTAAAAAATTATTATTTTTTTTATTACTTATTTTTAAGTGTTATTAACTGTATTGTAATAATAATTTTTTATTTTTTTAAATTTTATTAATTGTATTATAATCATAACAATTTATTATTTTTTAAAAATTAATTATCTCAACTTTCATTTATATTATTATAAAGATAAAATTTTATATATTTTTTAAATTAATTATTTTAAGTGTTATTAAATATATTACAATGATAAAAATTTATATTTTTTTAATTAATTATTTTAAGTTGTATTAATTGTATTATAATCATAACAATTTATAATTTTTTAACAATTAATTATTTCCACTTTCATTTATATTATTTTAAAGATAAAAATTTATATTTTTTTTTAAATGAATTATTATAAGTGTTATTAAATATATTATATGATAAAAATGTGTACTTTTTTTTAAATCAGTTTAAGTGTTATTAATTATTTAATGGTAAAAACTTATATATTTTTTCTAAATTATTTTAAGTTATATTAATTATATTATAATGAAAAAAATGGATATATTTTTTCAAATCCTTTTAAGTGTTATTAATTATTTATTGGTAAAAACTTATATATTTTTTTAAATTAATTATTTAAAGTTGTATTAATTATATTATAATGATAAAAATGTATATATTTTTTAAAATTAATTATTTTTAACTGTTATTAATTGTATTGTAATAATAATTTTTAACTTTTTTAAATGTTATTAATTATATTACACTGATAAAAATGTATAATTCTTTTTAGGGTTATTAATTATATTATAATGATAATAATTTATATTTTTAATTAATTATTTTAAATTTTATTAATTATATTATAATGAAAAAAATTTATATTTTATTTAATTAATTATTTTAAATGTTATTAATTATATCATAATGATAAAAATGTATCTATTTTTTCTAAATTAATTATTTTAATTGTTTTTAATTATATTATAATGATAAAAATGTATATATTTTTTTTTTAAATTAATTATTTTAAGTGTTATTATACATACTATAATGATAACAATTTATCTATTTTTTTTAAATTAATTATTTTAAGTGTTATTATACATATTATAATGATAAAAATGTATCTATTTTTTTTAAATTAATTATTTTAAGTGTTATTATACATATTATAATGATAAGAATTTATATTTTTTAATTAATTATTTTGAATTGTATTAATTATATTATAATGATAAGAATTTATATTTTTATAAATTAATTATTTTTTTATTAAATATATAATGATATCAATTTATAATATTTTTTAATTAATTATTTTATTAATCATTTTATATTGTATTATAATTTTAATTAATTATTTTATGAAGCATTGGTTATTATATTATAAAGATAAAAATCTATAACATTTTTAAATTAATTATTTTAAGTTGTATTAATTATATTATAATGTTAATAATTTATAATTTTATTAAAATTGTTTCAAGATGTAATAATTATATTATAAGGTTAATAATTTATAATTTTATTTAATAATTTTAAGTTGTATTAATTATATTATAATGTTAATAATTTTTAATTATTTTAAGTTGTATTAATTATATTATAAGGTTAATAATTTATAATTTTATTAAATAATTTTAAGTTATATTAATTATATTATAATTATAACAGTTTTTAATTTTTTTTAATTATTTTAACTTGTATAAATTATATAAAATGATAACAATTTTTAATTATTTTTAATTAATTATTTTAATTGTTATTAATCATATAATGATAATAATTTATAATTTTTTTTAATTATTTTAACTTGTATTTATTATATAAAATGATAAAAATGTATTATTTTTTTAAATAATTATTTTAAGTTGTATTAATTATATTATAATGATAATAATTTTTAATTTTTTTTAATTTTTTTAATTTATTTAATTGTATTAATTATATAAAATGATAACAATTTTTAATTGTTTTTAATTAATTATTTAATTTTAGGTATAATTAATTTTATTATAATGATACCACTTTTAATTTTTTGTAATTTAATTATTTCATTATAAGTATAATTTATTATATTACAATAATAACAATTTTTAATTTTTTTTTAAATTAATTATTTTATTATACGCCTTATTAATAATATTCTAATGATAATTTATATTTTTGTAAATTAAATGTCATTAATTATGCAAGATTTATTTAATTATAAATTGATAACAATTTATCATTTTTTTTAAATAATATTGTATATAAACTATTTATCATATAAACAATTTATTAATAATATTGATTAAATTAATAACATTTTATTATTTTTTTTAATTTAATTTAAAATAAATCTCATTAATTGTATACTATTTAACGAATTTTTTTTTTATTTTTTTAATATTTTATATAAATTTAATATCCTATTCTCAGAAGCTTTATTGTGTTATATAAAAGTATTAAAAATTTTATTTTTTTAATTATACTCCAAATATTTAATTAAAGATTTAATATTTTCATTGAATGATAATAATTTAGAATTTATTAAAATAATATTTTAAATAAATATTATATTATTATATAAAAGATTTATTGTGTTTTATAGAATAATATTTGTTTTATATTTTATATAAATTGTTTATTTACTATAAATTAGTTATTGTGTTATATGGGATCTAAAAATAAATAATTTTTTAAATAATAATTTAAAATAAATTAAATATTATATTACAAAAGAATAATTGTTTAAATTAAAATCTTAAAAATTTTTCAATTTTTTTATAAATTAAGTATATCTTATTGTAAGAGTTATCTTGTTATAGAATAATAAAAAAAATATTTACATATAACCCCATAAAGTTCTATTTTCAGGAGACAAAATGTTCCCATCTAGGAAAATATGGGAGGGGTAGAAAATATTAGGGGACTCAATTAAAAATGGGAAAATCATACTAGAAAAATAATTACCCATAAAAAAAACATTTATTATACACTTTTAATAAAAAATTCTGTTATTTTCGTAAATATATTTTTTATTTGTTAAAATATTATTCAAAAGTTTTCAACGATGAAAATACATCCGAACCAACAGTTTTGTCATTGATAACAAATTTGTCATTAAAGTTAGAAATGATTCGTAGGCTTCTTAAATCTTTTGTCCTTATTGCTTTATATTTCATATAATACTGAATCACTTATTGCTATATCCTCTTCAGAGATTTCTTTTTCAGGTTTGTTTAAAATATCAATCCATTCCGTCTCTGCAATTGATATTAGAAGCTCATTTTCAGGAACAAATTCATCAATTAATTCAATTATATCCCGAATCTGGAATGCCGAATTCTTCAATTAAGTTTTCAACTTTTAAGGTTTCTTTTTCTTCACTTTAATTTTATCGGCGTAATAGTATAATCTTCCTTACCACCAACAATTTGAAATTTTTTCTTGACTAACTTCATTCCAACTTAGATATAAAATAGCATCTTTAATATTTAATGACTTAAATGCCTTCTCTGCGTAAACATATATTTTCATCTTTGAGAGAACATTTAATATAAAGTGATGAAAATATTTTACCTGGAGATTTATAATAATTCCACTATCAAGCAGTTGCTTTATTGAGGTTGAATTTTTTGGCAAATACAAAAGCTTGATGTTTTCCAAATAAAAAGTTATCTTATACGAAGGATAGTTGTCTTACAATAGGACTATTATTTTTCTTCTAAATCCAATCAAAAGAAAGCAACTAATTATTAAATTTTTGCTTAGTCATCCATGCACTATTAATCACATAACGCCTCCTAGTTAAAATTTTTTATTGCTTTGGGGTTTTTTGCTTTTTCAATTACAAATGTTTTAATTAAGTATATCCTGATAAATTAGTGCATAACAGAACAATCAATCTATCTTTATAACCCTTGATAACTTTATACGTTTAGACATTAAGATCTTTGAAGGCGCCTGTTTAAAGAACAATTCAGTTTTATCACAAATTTAAACATCATCGGCTGAATATAAATTAATTTCTTGCAACGCTCTTTTATATAAGCGGACATAATCTTCTGGATATTTATTTGATGCTTCCCACATATTTCTTTACAACTAATTCCAAAGTTTTTTGAATTTATATAACCATCCATTTAAAGCTTTGAAAACAAAATTGTTTAATTCACTAGTAATTTAATTGCTTTTTCTTGAAGAATCTTATGGTATAAATTTCTTCTAATGATTCAATATTCAATGCCCATTCATATAATTTAGTGTTTATTTCAATATATTTAGCTGGCTTATAAAAATCATTCATTCTTGAATTTTTAACAAACATCCAAAATTTTATTCTTTGATTTAATAAAATTTTTCAGAGAAGATTTCAGCAATTCTAGTAAGACTTGTCAAAGGATTTTTTTCAACATATTCTATTATATTCTTTTTTCCTGAAATTGTAAATCGTTTTGATGTATTTTTTCATCGTGTGATTAAAAATTAAAATGGGTTTAAATAAAAATAAAATTTATTTAAAAATTTAATTGGTGGAAAATATGCAAGTAGCAAATTGTGGGGTTGACTATATTTTTTAAGATTTAATAATGGAATATATACAATGATAATAATTTATAATTGTTTTAATAATATTATAAATAACTCTTATAAAAGAGCTGTCTAGTTATATAGAAGGATAATAAATGAACAAAAAATAAATTGATTTAAAATATTTTATTATAAAGCGCTTAAAAAATTTGTCCAATAAAATTATAAAAAATTATTTCTTTTTTAATATTATTCAAGAAAGATTTTATTAGAAAAGATTTACTTTTTTATTTTAATGATATAAATATAATCTACAATTTTTTATAATAATATTTTAAATTAATAAAATATTTTGTTTTATAAAAGATTTATAAATTTTGTGACATAAAATTCTAAAAATTTATAAAATATTTACCAAGTAATTATGTAATATAGAATTATAAAAAAATGATAAATTTTATTAAAATTAATTAAATAATTGATCAAATTTATTGTATTTACTAGAATGATAAAATTTTTAATTTTTTAAAAATAAATTAAATATTTTGTTTTATTAAATACTATTTTTACCGTATAAAATGAAAAAAAAAATATTTTTTTTGAATAAATAAGTATATATAATTATCTATGATTTATTTTGTTATAAAATGATAATAATTTATGAATTTAAAAAAAATATATTTAATTATAGGGGGTTTATTTTATTATAGAGTAATTACAATTTTTAATTATGTTTTAAATATTATATTATAAAAGATTTATTAATTGTGTATATAGATGAATAAAAAGTTATAATTTTTAAAATAATATTTTATTCAAAAAAGTTATATTGTGTTAAAAAAATATGCTAAAAATTTACTTACCTTTATAAATAATATTTTATTATAAAAATTATTTTATGCTATAGAATTTCAAAATTTTGTGTAGATTTAAAAAAAACTTTAAATAAAATAAATACATTTTTTATAAGGTATAATTTTTGTTACATAGAATGATACAAAATATTTATTAAATAATACTGCAAATAAATTAAATACATTTTTTATCAAGTATAATTTTTGTTATGTGGATGATATTAAATTTTTATTAAATAATACTGCAAATAAATTTAATAAATTAAATACATTTTTTATAAATGATAATTTTTGTTATGTGGATGATATGAAATAATACTGCAAATAAATTAAATACATTTTTTATTAAGTATAATTTTTGTTATGTGAATGATATGAAATAATAATGCAAATAAATTAAATACATTTTTTATTAAGTATAATTTTTGTTATGTGAATGTATTTAATTTATACTGCAAATAAATTAAATACAATTTTTATTAAGTATAATTTTTGTTATGTGAATGTATTTAATTTATACTGCAAATAAATTAAATACAATTTTTATTAAGTATAATTTTTGTTATGTGAATGATATGAAATAATAATGCAAATAAATTAAATAGATTTTTTATTAAGTATAATTTTGTTATATAGAATGATATTAAATTTTTATTAAATAATACTGCAAATAAATTTAATAAATTAAATACATTTTTTATCAAGTATAATTTTTGTTATGTGAATGATACAAAATATTTAATATTTTGGATCAGTTAAAAAACTGCCAATATCAAAACCTTTTAAAATGAAAAGAAATAAAAAAACAATCTACTAACATTTAATCAAATCAATAACCGCATTAAAAATGCAAATGTTGTTGTTCCACCTCGAATCAATTTAAAATGCAAAAACCAGTTAAAAAACTGCCAGCAGCCAGTTTTTTTTAAGTTATCCAATATTTTTAATATAAGAGCTATAAATTGTATTATATACAATGATAAAAAGTTATTATTTTTAAATATATAGTTATTGTGTTGTATAGAATGATAAGAAAATGTATTTTTTTGAATGATATATAAAATAAACTGAATATTTATTATAAAACATTTATTAATTTTATTATATTGAATGACAACAAAACATTATTATTTTATGTGTATAAATTAAATATTTTTACATAAAATAGTTAGTAATTATATTATATATAATTATAAAGATTTATACAGGGTGGGCCATCTTCAACTGACTTTTTTCAAATGCGTATAACTTTTTTATTTTTCAATTTTTTTTTAAGTTATTTAGAATTTTTTAATTTAAAATAATCCATTTATATAATTTATCTTTTAAAGAATCAAGAAAATAAAAATATTTTCGATATTCTTTTTTTAAATTTATAAGCTTTTATAATTGTTTTTATCTCTATTGCTTGGGACTTTTTCAACTCCCTTTATTATAACACTATTATATTCTTAATCTAATCCAATTTTCATATTTAAATTTTCTTCCTATAATACACAAGAACAAATAATAATAGTTTAATTTTATTTCAAAACGAATCGATCCAAATTAATACACAAAGAAAGTTTCGTCAACATTTCAACACAAATAAAAGCCTTTGTCCAAACACAATTAAAAATTTAACTGCCTATTTTGAAAAATATGGTTCTGTGTGTGAGTTGATAAGAAATAATGTGAAAAAAAGAGTTGTTAATGAACATGCTATAGTTTCTGTTCGAGAAAGTGTTGAATCGGATCCAATAAATTCAAATATGGTATTCTCAATTAAATTTATTGAGAACAACATTAAGAAGAATATTAAAAGAAGATTTAACATTGTTCCCCTATAAAATTCAATTAGCACAACAATTATTATTAAACGATGATCCTCAGAGGCTTCAATATGTATCAAAATTTATTTAGTTTGCTGAAAATGATTCAAAATTTTATAATGAGCGATGCAGCTAATATTTCCTTAAACGGGTTTGTAAATAAACAAAACTATAGGAATTTGACAAAAGAAAAACCGAGATTAATGCGTCAAAGACAACTAAACCCAAAAAAATGCACAGTTTGGTGTGTAGTAATGTCAACAAAAATTATCAAACCATATTTTTTCAAAAATGAAAATGAAATTGCTGAAAGCATAACCGGTTTTGCATATCGGAATATGTTAGAGAACTTTTTACGTATAATAGTTTTAGAATCCAATATGGAATTATGGTTTTAGCAAGATGGTTAGATATCACATACAGCAAAAGCATCAATGAAAACTCTTGCTTAACTTTTTGGAAAAAAAATTATTTCTAAAAATTCATATTTAGCTTGGTCATCCCATTTACCAGATTTTTTTCTGTGGAATATATAAAAGTAAGAGTTTATCGTAATATACCAGATAATATTCGTTCTTTGAAAAATAACATTATTTATGAAATTAGAACTTTAAACAATGAAATACTTGAAAAAGTTATGGAAAGTACATTAAAAAGAGAAATTTTATGTAAAAATTAAAAATCGCAATTATTTAAAAGACATTATTTTTTATATTTGAGTATTTTAAAACTATTTTAATTTAAAACAAAAATTATTGTAATATAATGAAAAATTAAAGTTATACGAATTTTAATTGTCAGTCCAAAATGAAACACCCTGTAGTTTTTTTATATAAATTAAATTTAATTAAAAAAAGTTATTTTTTTTATACAATGATAAAAAATTAATATTTATTCATAAAAATTAATAATTTTTTTAAAGAGTTTTTGTTTTATATAGAATGGTATAGAGTTATAATTAATATTTTGAATAAATTAAATATTAAATGAAAGAATTATTAATTTTTTTATGTAAAAATGATAACAATTTATTATTTTTTAATTAAATTAAATATATATACATATATATAATTTCATGGAATTTATATTATTATAAAATGATTCTAATTTATTTATTTAAAATAAAATAAATTTTTAATTTCTTTAAAGAGTTTTTGTTATATATAGAATGGTAAAAAGTTATAATTAATATTTTGAATAAATTAAATATTAAATGAAAGAATTATTCATTTTTTTTATGTAAAAATGATAATAATTTATTATTTTTTAAATAAATTTAATATATATATAATTTAATGGAATTTATATTGTTATAAAATGATTCTAATTTATTTATTTTAAATAAAATAAATTTTTAATTTCTTTAAAGAGTTTTTGTTTAATATAGAATGGTATAAAGTTATAATTAATATTTTGGATAAATTCATTATTAAATGAAAGAATTATTAATTTTTTATGTAAAAATGGTAACAATTTATTATTTTTTAAATAAATTAAATATATATATATATAATTTAATGGAATTTATATTGTTATAAAATGATTCTAATTTATTTATTTTAAATAAAATAAATTTTTAATTTCTTTAAAGAGTTTTTGTTTAATATAGAATGGTATAAAGTTATAATTAATATTTTGAATGAATGAATTATTATATCATAATATAATTATTAAATTTTTATTTAAATTGATTATTTTTTAAATAAATAAATATAATTATATGTATATTTATTTTCTTGTAAAATAATTATAATTTATTTAAATTAAAATAAATATTTTTTCATTAAAGATTTATTATGATATTAGATTGATAAAAAATTATTATATTTTTAAGTAATATTTTAACTAACTGATATATTTTATTATAAAATATTGATTTTGTTAATATATAGCATAAGAATTTTATATTTTTAATAATATTTTAAATAATATTTTAAATAATATTTTTAATAAATTTCATTTTTTTATATAAATCAGTTATTAATTAAATTTTTTAAATACAATTTTAATTAAGTCATAAAAGACACATTTTTATTTATAGAATAATAATATTTTTGAATTTATTTTATATTAGTTATTAAGTTTAAAAATATTTTCATAATTATAATTATTATTTTAACTATTTTTTTTTGAAAAAGTTATTAATTGTTTTCTATTGAACTGTAAACATTTTTTTTTATTAAATTAAATGTTTTATTATAAGATTTATTTTTTTTTAAATTGAAAATAAATTATAATTTTATTTAAATAAATAAATTAATTAAATATTTTATACTATAAAAGTTATTTATTGTCTTTTCTAAAATAGAAACTATTTATATTTTTTGAAATAATATTTTATAAAAATTAAATATCATATAAAATATTTATTTATTTTATTTATGTAAAATGATTAGGTTTTACTTTTAATTTTAAGTAAATTAAATAAATTTTTAGAAATGCAATATTATGTTATATAGAAAGAAAAATTTTGTTTATAAATTAAATATTTTTATGTAATAGAGGTTTTGAGTTATATAGAATCAAAATAATTTATGATTTTTTTTTAAAATATTGTAATTAAATAATACTTTATTATTAGAGTTCATTTATTATTTAGAACATTAACTAAATATTTTTTTAAATATTAAATATTATTTAATTATAAGTTATTGTGTTATATTGAATGATAACAATTTTAATTTTTTTAATAATACTTAACATGAATTAAATTTCTTTATTATATAAATAACTCAATTTTTGTGTTAAGAAAAAACATAGAAATTTAAAAAAATTAAATATTTTATTATAAAAAAGTTATTAATTGCATAATATTGAATAACAACAACAACAAATTTATTATTAAATCTTAAAAATAAATTAAATATTTTATTATAAAAAAGTTATTAATTGCATAATATTGAATAACAACAAAAATATATTTTTTATTGAATCTTAAAAATAAATTTAATATTTTATTATACAAAATTTATTAATTAGGTAATATTAAATAATAACAAAAAAATATATTTTTTATTAAATCTTAAAAATAAAATTAATATTTTATTATATAATATAAAATAGCTGTTTTTTGTAAGATAGAATTTAAAAAAAAATGATTAATATTTATTATATTTATGTATAATTTTAAATAAATAGTATATTATTAAAGGTTTATTTTTTTTATGTATTTCGATAAAATTTTATTATTATTACTATTATAATTATTATTATTTTTTTTAATTTGAATCAAATATTTAATTATATAGGGTTATTAATTGTGTTATATAGAATTAAAAAAATATATTTTTTATAAGGAATTGATTGTGTTTTATAGAATGAAAACAATTTATTATTTTTATTATAAAATAATATTCTAAACAAATAAAAAAATGTTTTTTTTGTAAAAAAGTTATTTTATTATATAGAATAATTAAAAATTAAAACAATTAAATAAAATAAGAATTTTTTTATAAAAGAATTATAAATTACGTTCTATAGAATGATAAAAAATTGTTATTTTTAATTAAATAAATAATTTTTATTTATAGAATATTTATTGTACTTTATAGAATGATAATAATTTATAATTTACTTAAAATAAATTTAATATTTTATCTAGGATATATTAATTGTGTTATTAAATGATAAAATATTTTTTATATTTTTATACATAAAAGTTATTAATTGTGTTTTATATAATATTTAAAGTTTAAAATTTTTTAAATAAATAAACTATATCACTTTAAAAATATTTTTATATTTTTTTAAATAAATAAAATATTTCGTTTTATACAAAAGCTATTGTATTATATAATAATAAAAATTTGTAATTATTTTAAAATAAATTAAATATTACGCTATAAAATAGTTATTAATTTTTATACTTAAAATTATTTAAATTAAATTTTACATTATAAGAGTTATTAAATTATTTATATGAAATGATAACAATTTAAATATTTTTTTAAATAAATAAAATATTTCGTTTTTAATAAAGTTATTATGATACTAAATAAAAATTATTTAAATTTAATTTTACGGACCTAATGGTTATTTTCCCCCTTAAAAATAAAAATATTTTGATTAAAATATTATAATCATATTAATAACAAAACTCTATTATATTCCAAGAAAATCTTCTTAATAAATATAAATGTAAATAACAATAATTAACCAAAAAGTTTAATAAGTTCGGTGCAGTTCTCCAAAGTTCCATCAGATAATGAATCTTTCCACAACCATTCATAGATTTATGGTTCTAACTTTTCTACAAAAACACCATTCATCATTTTTATTTGGTTTTTACATTTATTCAAGTATCTTTCAATCCTTTGAGTATTAAATTGAGTTTCAGGATCCAAAAAGTGCAACATATGGTTGACAATGTGTTGTTCATATCTCATTTAATTTATTTTATTATAAGCTCTCCAACGGCCACTCATAATTATTGATCCGTTTCTACAAACATGGGATATAATTGGTAGCAGAGTGTCTGCTGATCTATCCATAACTATTTGGAACTATTTGGATAAATATTTTTGCTGGTGTATATGAGGAATCGGCGATTCCAAATACCCATATTTTAGATTCTGTAGCCCGTCCTCTGTGATACTTTAGCTTGTGCCTAAAAAAACTCTAGTCTATTTGGAATATTAGTCCATTTCCGCCAGAACTATTGGATTATCTTCTAAATATAGCACGCAAGCTAGACGAATGTCGTCATAATAGTCTATTAGCAATTTTTCATCAATTTTACAGTATCTTTTAATTTCACTATGAAGATTTTCACCTATCCAATACCAATTCAACTGCAATCCTACTTTAAGATCAAAACGATATCTTTCAAATATTGATCTTACTCTAATATTTTTATACTTTTTATAATCGCTACAGTTTAATGTCATACATTGCCATGCTTCTCCATCCTTTTTCATAGTGTATGGTTTTATTACCATGGATGTATCACAATTTAACATTTGTGTAGTTGCTTAAGAATACCAATTCGTCTAAAATAGTTATTTAACAATCCTTTCTATTACCACTAATCAAAGGTTGGATCTTCATACTATAAAAATGTTCTCTCATATAGGATAAAAAACCATTAGCTTCAATTATACATTATAAGAGTTATTGATTTATCTAAAATGATAACAATTTAAATATTTTTTAGATAAATTAAATATTTCGTTTTATAGAACAGTTATTATGATACAAAATAATAAATATTTATAATTCTTTTAAAATAAATATTATATTAAAAAATAATTATTAATTTTGTTATTTAAAATTATTTAAATTAAATTTTGCATTATAAGAGTTACTGATTTATTTAAAATGATAAAAATTTTAATATTTTTTAAATAAATTAAATATTTCGTTTTATAGAACAGTTATTATGTTATAAAATAATGAACATTTATAATTCATTTAAAATAAATATTATATTATAAAATAATTATTAATTTTGTTACACTAAACCCTCTGTACTTTTCGTTTTATTGTTCGTGAAAAAATCCGTAAATTATAGAGGAACGAAAAGTATAGAATTTGAAATTTTACTTTTTAATTAAAAACTTCAACATCCCCTACATTTCCTTGCCTCTTTTTTGATCTTGTGATCCACTTTTTTAATCATTGCTTTAGT
>CAKKLC010005788.1:11752-26940 GCA_918559645.1 Ceratonova shasta | reverse complement strand
TATCACTATCATCACACCTCATTAGAAAATCATTTATGAGCAACCACATTTCGATAACGCATTTCAAACAATTATAAAAAGAAGACCATCTAATTGGAATGACAGCTGGAGGTTTTTTTGCAATTGAGATTATGTAGTTGCATATGTTTCTATACTTGTTAAATTGCTTGGGACTGTTTTTAAACAGTGCCCGATCTTAATCACAAGAGTCTTGCTAGGTTTAACTTCCGAACAATTCAATCCATTTTCTATTGAAACATGAAACAGATGAGATATTTCGTTTATGTGGATAATACGTTGATTGTAATCCTGCTTGATATCTCTGACAGCCTTCCTCATATATTCTGCCGAATCTGTTGCAATAATATAAACATCTTCCAATGTTTTGTCCAATCTATCGAGTGTTTTAATTATAGTTTTTGTTATACTGTGGCTATTAATTTGTTCTATAATATCAAGAGAGACAAGAAGAGTTTCTTTTTTTCCCCAAAATATCATCATAAAAAGTTAAAAGTATATTAACAGTCGGCCTACCAATTACGTCACAGCTCTCATCGATCACAAGATTTATTTTTTTATTTTTAATTCTTGATTTAATTTTTTCATATTCTTAATTAAAAATAATTGGTAAGTAATTTTTTAGTAAAGTTTCTGATTGAGGTAATGAAGTAAGTGCAGGACAATAATCTTTTAAAAAAGATCCGAGAGGCCCATCAAAGGTGCTGAAGCTTATCCCTTGCATGCATATTACCTTTACGAGATTGTAAGCAGCACCATCCTTGCATATCCAGAAGAGTAGGCTGCTTTAATCGATTTTCTTGGAATGATTTCTTTATTTTATCATGTCTTGCACTTGCTAAGTGTTTCATTAGCCAATCATATGGTTTCTTTTCGGGAATAATCAATATTTTGATATTATAGAACTTACAAACGATGAATTCTTCGTTTCTAACGCCCTTTTCATTCATTTGGGCTTTAAAATCACTTCCATGTGTATCCAGCCAAGCTTCGATCGTTTTCTTCTTCCATACCATTCATATGGGCATATTATTAAAATATTTAAAATAGAAACGAATAATAAAATTATCCAGGGTAAAATCGGTTTAAACTTAAAAACTATTTAGGTCACTCGGGGTGTAAAAATCGGGTGTATTCGGGTTTTACCCGAAAAAACGGGGCCCTAGTTTTTATGATATATAATAGTAAATATTTATAATTTATTTAAAATAAATAAAATAATATAGTAAAAAATTAAATTAAATTAAATAATTATTAATTTTATTATTTGAATTTATTTAAATTAAATTTTACATTATAAGAGTTACTGATTTATTTAAAATGATAAAAATTTTAATATTTTTTTAAATAAATTAAATATTTCGTTTTATAGAACAGTTATCATGATATATAATAATAAACATTTATAATTTATTTATTTAAAATAAATTAAATATTATAATAAAAAATTAAATAAAATAATTATTATTTTTTTATTTAAAATTATTTAAATTAAATTTTTAATTAAAAATAGAATTGAGTTGCATAGAATAAAACTTTTATTTTTTTTAAATAATATTAAAAATAAATAAATATTTTATAACAATAGCTATATTTTTGCGCATGCGAATCATACCTAATTTTTGTAAATTTTGTAGACCTCATGAATTGATGGGTAAATCAACAAAAGAAATTAAGAAATCGCAAAATATTTACATACAGCAACTCACACTACCAGAGAGGTTCTTTGATAGAATTTTTTCCAAAAATTATGAGGTGAACAAATTTTTGGCAAAATGTAATCTGCTGAATAATTATGTTTTTTTAATTTGTTTAGATGTCACTAAACTAAATTATGCAAAAAGAAAAATTACAACAGATGGATTTCGTTTGTCCTGGGAGTCTACATGCCGCTTCTGGTATAGTCCACCGAAAACAACTTTTTGGAATGACCAAAAATAGAAATAAAAACAATTTTTATGATTATGTATAATAAATGAAAAAAATACTTTCCAAGATATAGACTACAAGCTATATGTCAACAGAAAAACCCTCTCTGACTTTGCCCATCTCGTAAGGAAAGCAATTTATGATTATATGGTAGTTAAGCGACAAGCTCAGAGGAATGGACTCGGATGGTGCGAGTAAAATAGTTGAAATAAATGAAAATTTATTTTTTAAACGAAAGAAAATCTCTATTCGTATGACTAAAGCCCAGTAGTATTTAGTTGTTACAAAAAGTGAGAGAATAGTTATTTATTGTTCCTGTACTTAATAGAAATGCTGAAACCATATGAATCATCATTTTTGATAATATTATCCAATTACAACTATTATCACTGACCAATGGCGTGACTATTAGCGGTAATCACCGAGATTTAAGACTTTTCTTTTGAATGTCGACCATTCTGTCAATTTTGTAAACCCTGATGATCCCACAGTCCATTAAAAATCGATTGAATGTGTATTAGGATATTTGAAAACCCAACTGAAAGAAGATAAATGAATATCCCAAGCACAATATTCAGAATATCTCATTCAATTTATATGGAATACAAAACAAAAAGAAAAAAAGGGTTTAATCTTCTGTTATCTCTTAAAAATAAATTTGTTTTTATATTTGTTACCATTTTATTTTTTGTTGTTGAAAAACAATGTATATCATTCATGTACCAGAAAAATTAAAAATCAGAAAAATGTTACCGAATAATTTTTTGATATAATAAACTTCAAAAATATCGCCTACAATAGATATTAATAAAATTATTATTAATTATGGGTAATTTTATCAATTCGATTAAAGAAATATCATAATCATTATTAAATTTGAGTATATTTAATCGCTTTTTATATTTGTTGCAAGTTAAATTATGCAACAAATATAAAATAATGGAAAAGGTCTAAATGTAATTTGATGTATATTTGCTATTGGTTTTCTATATTTGAGATGTATATGCATAATTATTAAGTATTTTATATCCAATATGAGTAATTTTCACATTAATTATTAATTTATAAATATTTTGACGAAGAAATATCAGTTTTATGAATATAATGCTGAATTTCAATATCAAAAAGATTTATTGAATTGTGGAAAATGTTTATTAGAAATTTAAAAATTAACAGAAGAGATTCATCTATTTATAATACAAATAGGTAATGATATTTATAATTTGGTTATAGAGTTATGTATCTTAGCTCATATTACAATAAAATAAAACTAAGTGAATAAGAAGCTACAAGTTTATAAAAAAATTGAATACATGATATAATAACAAAAAAATATTTTTTATAAATTCAAGTTTTATAATATCAACTATTTCCAATTTATTAGATAACTTTTATGGTAGAAATAAAGTCTTTTAAAATATGATAATTTTAAATTAAATTAAAGAATTTGATTTTTTATTTTTATATACAAAAAATTATAAGAAACAATTCAAAATATTCTTAGCTACATTTTAATTAAAAGTACAATATGTCCTTTCAAATTTACAAATAGAGTTAATAGACCTCCAATAAATAATCTAGTTTAAATATTTATAAATGTTACAAAATAATATATCCATAGTTTACATTTGGTTTGTTAAAAAAGCTGCATTTGAAAACCAATTTAGTTGCAAATCTTTTTTTTTTAATTAATTACAGAAAAAGCAAAGTTTTCTAACAGACTTCATTATGAGAACATGAAAAATGAACTACAAGTCAATATAAAAGATATCAAGTAGTATAAAAAAAACTTTTGTATCATTAATTATTAATTAAATTAAATATTTTGATATGTTATTTTTCTTTTTTAAAAATTAAAAAGGAAGGGTTTGTAATTATTTATTAATAGAGTTTTTATTATCTTAGTTTTATTTTTTACTTATTGGTTAAATTGATATCTGAATTATTTATTTGGAACATAAATTATTTATAGTTTATAATAGTGGCCTATACTATTATTTAAGGGTATTTTCTTGTTATTTTATGAATGTATTTTCTATTATTATGGTTCATTTAGAAAATTTTAATTAAATATTATTTACTCCAAGAAACTAAAAAATAAAATATCCCATATGATATTATAATACTACAATATTTAACACTCAAAATTTGCTAAAGTTACATGTGATGATATTGTTTTAACAAACAATTATTTATTATATACAAAAGGAGTTTTAGAAAAACCTTTTAAAATTTCTTCTATTTTGTAACTATTCAATTAATGACAAATTTGATTAAAATAAATGTATGGAATTTGGAAGGAATATACAATAAAAGTCATTCTCTATTGATAAAATCTTTTTTTAAATATTCTTTTTATCTAAAAATTCTATGGAATAGGTTAATTGATATATCTGACACAAAAACTTTTTTTAAAAAGAATTTTATTCTGCTTCTCTATTTCAGTAAAATTAAAATTCACAAAAACCTAATCTAAAAAGGAAATATTCTTCAAAAAAATCCAAATATTATTAATAAACTACAAAATTACTAAAAATTTGAATCTCACGTCTTTTTACCCCCTTTGGGAGGGGGAAAGATGTGAACTTTTATTTTATTAATTTCTTTTCAATTTTTATATCATATAATAAGAATACATTTTTGAGTCAAACATTGAACCTTTATTGACAGTTGATTTGTGAAATTCGATAGTCTGTTTTCAAGAATGGGACTATAAAGAACATATTTATCGTGTTCGTCATGTAATATTTTATGGATATTTAGACTTTTAAAAGGAATAAAGATTTGTGTGCTTTCGGCTGAATAAATAAAATTTGTCGGGGTTATAAAAAATACCATAATATAAGAAATGAATATATTTTTGAAAATTATAAATTTGATTTAAAAATTGATTTGAATTTATTATGGAATCTGGCTTTGGATATTATAAAAATGTAAATTATTGTTCAAATTCATATTTATGATTAAGTTTTCATTAATTTTAATGATGATTTACGTTTGCTTTGTGAACATTATTATGTTTTTAACCCCATTCAAGGTGGTTGTGATGGTGTAATATCTCAGATTTATGAAAGCTTGTTGCATCATAAGTCTAAATTCATTTAGGATGACGAATACTGAATGAAATATGGGTTTTTGGAATTTGTGATACATCTTATGACCAGTTAAAATTTATTTAAAATAAGTTCAAAACCGTATTACTGCTACTTTGATTCCTAATATAAATATTATTGTTATGCTTAGTAGCATGATAAATTCTGATTGTGGACTGGGTATGGTTCACTTTCTCAAAATTTGAAACATCATGCTGTCAACGAAAGCTTATATTATATTGATACTTTACTATTGTTAATACTCAAAACATTATAAGTTATTAGAATAAATTAAAAAATCATATTAAAACTAAACATGGTATATTTGGACATAAAATGCATTTATATTTAAACTAATGGTTGTGTATAGAATTTTTTTAACATAGATTTTAAAAAAATTTTACAAATGATGAAAATATAACTTTTTACTTTTATTTTTAGTTTAACATATCTAAATATTAGTTTTATTTTTATTGGAAAAAAAAAGACGTGAAATCCAAAAATTCTTGGCTCACATAAGGAAAAATCAAAGAATGATTTTCCAATCTTATATTTAATAGATTTTATTAAAGAAAATTATCTACAGCTAAAATCTTTACTACTTCTTTATTATAATATGTCAGAACTGTTTAAAATAATGTTAATTTATAGATACTAATAAACCTTCAATATAAGGAGTCCTAAAAATCATGTATTTTTATATAAAATTTAACTAAATGAAAAGTGTACTTTGACAAATAGCAAAGTTTTGATTATATTATAATAAAATTGAACAATTGTGAGTTTTGCTACATTTATAACGGCAATTAAAAAATATCTATAATCAGTTGTGTTATTTTAAAAGAACTATTATCAATTTAATTAAAAGTTTATAATATTTTGAAAAAAATACAACAATTTAAACATTTAGGTGCTCAACTTAGAATTTATATTTTACATTCATATTATTATTAAAATATGAAATTGAATTGTGTACAATAATTCAATAAAAATAATTTAAGTAGTTTAATTGTATGTGGTCTAATTAGTATATATTTTTAAAACTTAATTAATGTATTAGTGATTGTTGGCACTTCCAATAATTGGATTACAATATGTAATATTGACACATATTTCCTGTTTAATATAAAATTAGAGTTTTTAAACCGAATAGAGAGGGATCATTTAAAATATTAACTGACTAGAGTGCAAATTCTTTGTTAAATTATCAACATGAGATTGTTTTTTTTAATATAGATGAATAGAGAAAAACTATCATTCGATGTATAGTATGTGATTTAATTGATTATATTATTGTTTTTTAATATTAATGAATAGAGCAAAACTATCATTCGATGTATAGTATGTGATTTAATTGATTATATTATTGTTTTTTTAATATAAATGAATAGAGAAAAACTATCATTCTATGTATAGTATGTGATTTAATTGATTATATCATTGTTTTTTTAATATAAATGAATAGAGAAAAACTATCATTCGATGTATAGTATGTGATTTAATTGATTATATTATTGTTTTTTTAATATAAATGAATAGAGAAAAACTATTATTCGATGTATAGTATGTGATTTAATTGATTATATTATTGTTTTTTTAATTATTTGTTTAGTTAACGACAGTATTTGAAGGATAGAATGGTTTTGTGAGATAAGACATTCATTTTTAATCTTCATTTCATCATCAAAAACTTTTTTATAGTTTCAAAAATAATATATTTAATTATCAATTAGCAAAAGAATTGTATTTTAATTTTTAAGATAACAAAAAGAATACGATAATATACAAATCTGTTCCCAGTTGCAAATTAAATCCTTATATTACCTTGTACATATATAAGGTTATTAATTATTAACTAATAATATACATACATTTATCTATTTTTGACCAGATATTTTATTATATAGGTGAATTGGTTAATTTTTAACTTTGTTTTGATTAAAATAAAGAGAGAAAATGTTACAAGATTTCTACTAATGAAAATGTTATTCAAGAGTTTTTTGATTCGTCTAAGTAAATATATTAAGCTTTATCTAGTACTTGTATTAATTTTCTTCGTAAGAATCCATTTTACGACGTTTTTAGAAAAATACAATATTTTTGAAAATTTTTATATCCCTTATGATCAAAAATTCAATCAACAAAGTGTTTTAGGAGACAGAATTTATACTGAGAAAGAGATTTATGTACTAGACTTTAATGAAACTTACCTGGACAAAATATGAAGTATTCTGGATACTCAATATATTTTTATTGTTCGAAGTGGCTGAATTAGAAATAGTAGATGTTGAACTCAATGTAAAGATGTAACATCAATAAGATATGTAAAACAACAACCTGAACTGATAAATATATCTGATTAACTACATGTTTATGTCCAGATTTAGAGAACGTAAGAGTTGATTCTCCATTAAATCTCAAAAAAATTAACTTTAAGACGATTTCAGTATAGTTTATAAATATATTAATAAAGTTTCTATGGAGGAGATATCAGATGAAATACAAATAAACCATAACACGGTGTATTTTTATTTTGTTATGATAAGCAAAACCATCATTACATATATGCAATCTTTAAATCTTCAAATATGAAGATTGAATTTGGATGCAACACTAAGATAGTAAAAATTGACTAAATTTTATTCTATAAATCTAAATACAACAAGAGTTGCCATACTATTGGGTAATGGTATGTATGTGGTGTAGAACGGGGTACAAAAAAATGATTTCTAGTTGCGATTAAAAATATAAATGCATCTACCATATAATGTTATAAGAGAAAATGTTTCATCAAGTACCAAAATTATAAAAGACGATTAGAGAGCATATTGTAAACCCTTAAGAGTTTTGGAAACTTATAACCATGTAACAGTCAACAATTAATTTTGTAAACTCCAAAGATTCTGAATTCCATACACAAGCAATTTAAGGTTTTTGATCTGGTACTAAAAGGTTTTCGAGACTCACACACCGTGTACATCAAAATAAGCGTTTTTATTACTTAATTCAATATATTTATAAGGAAATTTAGGATTCAAAATCATAAATGTATTAACAAGCTGTTAATAGTACAGTTGACCCCCAATTTTCCACCAATAAAAATTTTTAAATAAAATTTTTGGACCTTATCGGTTTTTTTGTTTAAATCACTTGTAATTTTTAATCACAAGTTTTCAATTTTCACACGATGCAAAAAATACATCAAAGCGATTTACAATTACAGGAAAAAAGAATATCATAGAATATGTTGAAAAAAATCCTTTGACAAGCCATACTAGAATTGCTGAAATCTTCTCTGAATAATTAAAAAAAAGCATACATCTACGGTCGATTAAAAATTTATTTGAATCAAAGAATAAAATGTTGGATATGTTTGTTAAAAATTCAAGAATAAAATTTTATTATAAGCCTACTAAATATGCTGAAATTAACACTAAATTATATGAATGGGCATTGAATATTGAATCATTAGAAGAAATTTATACCATAAGATTCTTCAAGAAAAAGCAATTAAAGTTACTAGGGAATTAAACAATTTGGAATATAAAGCTTCAAATGGATGGTTATATAAATTCAAAAAAGCTTATGGAATTAGTTGTAAAGCAATATGTAGGAAGCATCAGATAAATATCCAAAAGATTATGTCCGCTTTTATGAAAGCGCGTTGCAAGAAATTAATTTATATTCAGCCGATGATGTTTAAATTTGTGATAAAAATGTATTGTTCTTTAAACATGCGCCTTCAAAGAGCTTAAGGTCTAAAACGCGGAAAGTTATCAAGGACTATAAAGATAGATTGATTGTTCTTATATGCACTTATTTATCAGGCTCTACTAAATTAAAACATTTGTAATTTGAAAAGCAAAAAACCCCAGAGCATTTTAAAAATGTTAGCTAGGGGCGCTATGTGATTTAAAAGCACAATAATAGTGCATGGATGACTAAGCAGGAGTTTAGCAATCGGTTGCTTTTTTATATGATAATTGGATTAAGAAGAAAAATAATAGTCCTATTATTAAACAACTATTCTTCGCATAAGATAACTTTTAATTTGAAAAAAAAAGCTTTTGTATTTGAAAAATAAATTCTACCTCAATAATGCAACAGCTTATTAGTGGAATTATTAAAAATCTCAAGTTAAAATATTTTCATCACCTTATATTAAATGATCTCTCAAAATGGAAATGAATGTGCACGCAAAGCAGGCATTTTAGTCATTATATATCAAAGATGCGGTTTTATATCTAAGTTTGAGTTGGAATGAAGTTAGTCAAGAAACAATTCCAAATTGTTGTGGTTAAGGCTGGTTATACTATTACGCCGTTAAAATTTAAGTGAAGAAAAAGAAACCGACGAAGTTCAAAGATTAATTGAAGAACTCGGCATTCCAGATCTTGGGATATTAATAAATATATTGATGAACTTGTTCGTAAAAATGAGCTTCTAATATCAATTTTAGAGATGAAATGCATTGATATTTTTAAACAAATCTGAAAAAGAAATCTCTGAAGATGAAATAGCAATAAGTGATTGGGAAAGTAGTGATTCAGTATTAGATGAAAAAGAAAGCATTAAGGACGAAAGCTTTAAGAAGGCCTACGAATCATTTCAAACAATAAAAAAATTTGATATCAATGATAAAACTGTTTGTTCGGATATATTTCCCTCGTTAAAAACTTTTGAGCAATATTTTCAAAAAAAAAAGACAAAAATTCACGAAAATAACAGATTTTTTTATTAAAAGTAAATAATAAATGTTTGTTCATGGATAGTTATTTTTCTAGCATAATTTTTTTATCATATATAATTGGGTCCCCAATATTTCCCACACGGGAAAATGTTGTCTCCCAAAAATGAAAATTTATTGGGTTAACTGTATTACAAATACAGGACATTTTATAATATTTGCTTCTTTTTCTATTTCTTTTATATTTTTAAACTTTTCAAAAACGTCGTAAAATGAATTCATTCCGTTTTCTTTATTTAATTGTTATATTTATAAAGGTAAAAATACTAAAGTTTTATAAAAAATGAATGATAATGTTTTTTTAATTATAATACTATAAAGAAAATTATAAAACCATAATATTTTATTATTTGTTGTTTATTACATTGTCAATTATTAATCAACAATTTGATGAAAACCTTGAATTATCAACTCATAATACTCTAAATCACTATTTGAAAATTAATCTTGAGACTTTAATATACACACTAGATAATCATTTTTGATACTAAATCAATTTAAAAAATATATGTATTAGTATTTCTTCAACCTTTAAAGATACAAAATAAGTTTTTAAATATATTATTATAAAAAATGTGCCCTACTTCTTAATAAATTATATCTTTTGATTACACTATAAATCCAACTTATATTGTTTACTTAAAATAAATGTTACAAATAAAATTTGATGTATTTTATTCTTAAAATATATTTTAAATTTTTACATTATTTCATGTTTTGATTATTCTCTTATATTTGCATCTTTGAAAATTGTTTGCGGAATTTTTCCGCAAAAGGGGAAAATTCCGCTAAAATTTTTTTGAAAGAAAATAAAAAAAATGTATTCTTCTACTCTAAATTTATAAATATTTGGCAAGGAAATAAATAATTAAATGAAGATATTTTCCATATGTTTTTGGATTTTTTTTATTTTTATATTAGTTAAAGAAATATCTTCTAAATGCAGTTTTACTGATTCTTTTGTAAGTTTATTATAAATGATCAAATAAATCTTCCTAATATCACATATTAAGTTTGAAACAAATGAATGCCAGAATTAAAACAATTATCAAATACATTATGAAACCTTTCATTATTATTAGTTGATAAAAGACTATTTTGATATATTCTTTGATAAGAATTCCATCTTTCAATTTTTTCTTTTGTAATATCTAAAAAACTCTCTAATACTTCTATTAACAAAATCTTCTGAAATTCTATTTCCAATAATTTTATATCCATCTGTAAATTCTTTTTCCAACAATTTTATATCCATCTGTAAATTCTTTTTCCAATAATTTTACATCCATCTGTAAATTCTTTAGGTTTTAAGAAAGCAAGTCAAAGAATCAATCTTATATTTGTATTAAACCCATGATTTCCATTATATTAACCCGTCAGCTTAAATTTTTGAGAATTTTCCTAAAAAAATATCTGTTCCATATTTAAAAAGATAGCAGTAAATTTTAATATTAGAAATTTTTTTTGTAAATGAATTGCAGATAGCTCTTTCAAAATCAATAATTAAATGTTGAATATTTAAATTTGGAATTAGTTCGTTAATTTTATTAATCATATCAATATATAAATTATGTTCTTTCGAATCTAATATACACAAAAATCAAAGGTACATATTTAGAATAAACTCCAAAAGGAAATGGTAAAATCTGATTGAATCGAGCCAGAGCTGTTTTAAAAGTTCCATCACAAATAATTTTTTCTGAATTCATAATCAAGTCTATTTGTGATGTACAAACAAAATTATTTCTAAATTATTAATTCTGGAATCAAATTGAATAAATTTTGATTTCCTTTTTGTTCGGAAGTATATAAATGCAATTTCACTTTAATTTAATTTAAAAGACAACGAATTTTTCTTATAATTTCTTATGATTCATCTAATCGAAGAAGCAAATGGCAGATATTATCTTTAAATATTATTTAGATTTTTAAATGACTCAGAAATGATTGTGTTGTTTTAAAGATTGTTTTATAAATAGAACTTTGTTTTAAAGCATACATAGCCTTTATAGCTTCTATTTTATCATAAGACATTGATATACGGTTATAATCTTTAGAATTAATGATACTTTTCTGATCATCATCAATATATATAACCTTTACAATATTTTTTTATGCACCTCCTAAAATGGGCTATATTCAACTTTCTTGAAAAATAATATTTGAATCCATTGAATTTTAAACTTCCTTTTTCCTGTATTTGAAAATATTATTTTGAAATTTATTTCTGTATTGAATTCAATATTGTGTAAACGTTTTTTTTGGAAAATCGGGCTTTTGCACAATTTTCCGCAATCGATTTTTTTATTAAAATATATTTAAAATTTGTTCAATATTTCATTTTTTGTTTATTCTATTATATATACATCTTTGAATGTATAAGATAATAATAATTAATTTTTTTCTAGCATTTGAATAAGCTATAAACAGTAAAATCTCTAAGAATTCAGTTTTTTTATACTATTTTGTTCGATATACATTTGATCTTATTAACTTTATTATACCAGTAGTATTTATCTAATAAAGTCATTCTTTATTTTTAAACTTGATATTAGTTCTCTAAAATTATATTCTTTATGTAAAATATCAAGGGTTAAAAATAAAAGAAGAATAATATTTTGTTGAATATTGCTAGTGAATGTGATATTTTAAAATATAGATTTTTAATTGTTGTTTTTATTTTATCGGATCATCTAAATATTAATGATTTAAATAAAGCTACCTTGTTATAAATTTTACTTTAAATACTTACGAAACTGACATCTATTAATGCATATATTAATAATCTTGATAACCATTAAAACACAGGAAAACCCAGTAAATAATTCTAATCTTTATTTACATTAGAAAAATTTAATTCTAACATTGTCTTTTTATTATTTGATGAATTAGATGAAATAAATTTCATCCATAATTATAGTTAGATTTTTGTATTTAATTATAAACATAAAGAACAGCCAATATAGTAATTTAATGTTAAAATAAATCTTCATTGTTAATAAATAAAAAGATTATGTTAGTAAAGTCTGGCATAATAACACATTTATGTATTTATTATAGCGTAAACTACTGTGATCAGATATAATTAGAACATATAATTAATATTAATTAAAAACTATCAATATTACCCTTACAAATATATAATGGATTTTATTTTCAAATTATAAACCAAAAAAAATTCATCCCATATTTTGAAAACTTCCATGTGTAATAATTCTTTATTTAAACTAAATCAATTCAAAAAGAAAAAATTTTAGAAACCAAAAATTTGGTCAGCTATGTTTTTCATACAGTTTATTTAATATCAATTATAAATTAAGTTATTAGATATCTTTAGTAACAATAATAATTATGATTCTTTCCAAGCCTCGAAAAATGGTTTTATCTCAGCATATATAATCTTCCCCTACGGATTGCTAAATAATATGAATTAAATTCAAACTTGTCAAAACAAGCTATCTCATAGATATAAGAATTTATAATGAAACAAAAGCAAAAATATTTATATATTTAAACTTGGTTTAAAAATGACCATAATTTTCAATTTTAATTATAAAAGTTATTATTATGCATTTGAATATTTAGAAAATTAATTGATTTAATATATAACACTTTTTATCACATCTTTATTAATCATCAAAATTAGAGGAAAATCATTTAGTTTTACGATACATTTGAAAGGACAAAATATCTTTGTTACAAAAACTAGTTGCATACAAAAAGATGATAATATTTAGTTTTTAAATACAACACATTAATTATTATATAAACTTATGTATGAAATTTATAAAAGACAAAATTAGTAACACTGTAATTACATATAAATTATACATAAATTACACATAAATTCCATTATATTATTTTATCTCAACACAATATTACTGCAGTCTTAAAATTACCATGAAACTTTATTAATATAAATTAGTTTATAATTTTCTACTGCAATTTCTATTATAAAATATTATATTTAGCATTTTTACGAAGTAAATGCAAAAAATGTAATAAAAAAATGGCCAAAAATAGTTGAAATATAAAAAACATGATTTTTATAATAAAAAAGTGTGTTTATCTTGTATTAGTTCAATTGATGGATTTTATAATTAAATATTGGTATTTATGTTGGGAAATCTATTGTAATATTCTGAGTTTAATTTAGATATTAAATCATCAAACACGTTAAAATAAAAAAAAATACGTAAAACTTGAAGAATCATTTATAATGGGGTTTCAATAAAAAATTCTTATTACACTCTTACTGATAAGATAATTATAAAAATTGAAAAATCCGTATAATTGGAAATTAGTAATTTAAATCTTGTTTTAATTTAGAAATTATATAAAGATATTGTAACTCGAGGTTGACAAACATGGTTAAAGTTGATTAAAACTAACAAAAACTGTAAGAAATAAGTAGTGGATATAAAGGAATAGAAATTTTATAAATACAGTAAAACCTCGAAATTTCGCCAAAAAAAAAGATAAAAAAAACTTTTTAATCTCAAAGATGCTATTGTTTTCATAGAAATGGCTTGGAAAAAAATTGATCAGACAACAATTAGAAATTGTTTCAGGCATCTTATTAAAGAAAAAGTGGAAACAGTGACACCAAATATTGAAAACTATGAGAATTTAATGAAAGAATCTAAAATTGATGACCTAATAAACGAGAAAGACTTTCTTGGTATTGGTTATACAGAGAATGATTAAATAATTTTTGGTGTGGAATCTTTTACGAAAACAAAACAGAAGAATCAATTTATGAGATTTTTGAAGGAAATGATATTAGAATGGATAAACCCAAAGGGTCTAAAAGAAACATAGTTTTGCCAGGGGAACATGAAAAACACCTTAAAAATTTCATTTTATATTTGAATTCTAAGAGCGAGGAATGTACAATAGTGGATCTGAATCTTTATAAAGCATGCATTAACAGCTTATCTGCTATTGAGAAAAGGGTAAAAATAGTAGACTATCTGATTAAAAGGGTTTGATTTTTTACTTTTATTTAATTATTTTTCTGATGTTTCTCAATTTTGCCACCATTTGTCTCTGTCCCAACTTGGGCGAAATTTCAAGGTTTTACTGTACAAATAACTAGTAGATATACAGGAATAGAAATTTTATAAATAAAAATAACTGATGGATATAAAGGAATAGAACTTTTATCAATAAAAATAATTGTGGATATAAAGGAATAGAAATTTTGTAAATACAAATAACTAGTAAATATAAAGGAATAGAAATTTTGTAAATAAAAATAACTGGTGGATATAAAGGAATAGAAATTTTATAAATAAAAATGACTAGTGGACATAAAGGAATAGAAATTTTGTAAATACAAATAACTAGTGGATATAAAGGAATAGAAATTTTATAAATAGAAATATTGTAAATAAAAATAA
>CAKKLC010005788.1:0-11369 GCA_918559645.1 Ceratonova shasta | reverse complement strand
GTAATTTTTTCATTAATTGCATTTTTGGTGTTTTTGTAACGTATTAAATAAAGTGCTTTGCACAAATATTATAATTAACGGGACGTTAAAAATTTTAAACAAGTATTCTGCCCTTAAAGAAATTATAAAAAGTGAAATTCGCTTTATTCGTAAATAAGTGCCTCTAAGTATACAAAAATACCTGATTTTAAAAATATTTATAAATTTTATACAAATGTTAGTCCTCAACAAAAAAATTGCTTGTTTAAAAGGGTAATTTATAACCAATTTTGACCTCCAAAAAAATCCACCTTTTATTCCGTTACAGAGAAAACAAAAAGACGGAAATCTGCTAGCATTAACGTATTTTTCACCTTGAATCTAGAATTATATCATTCAATTTTACTGAAAAGTCCCGCATTTTCGATAATTTTAATCGTATTTTTACGACTTTAATAATAACGATATTATTACGTAAAAATTATTTTAAAAAATTACCCATGGACGAAAAAAGAAGAAAATTAGATGACGAGTCACGCGTATTTAAAGAAGAATGGGGCTTCAAATATTTTTTTGTGCGATCACAATCAAAGAATGGCAAAGCTATATGTGTAATTTGCAATGACACTGTTGCTGTAATGAAGGAGTACAATTTACGCCGACATTATATAACAAAACATGCTGCAGCTTACTCGCAATATAGGTTAATCAGCGCACAAAAAAATTTGAAAAAATGAGTCGTAGTATGTCATCTCAGCAACATTTATTTTGAAAGGCAAACTCGGAAAATGAATCTTTGACTTTAGTTAGCATGAAAGTTGCATATTTGTTGGCGAAAAAGGAAAAACCATTTAGGGATGGAAATATTATAAAAGAGTGCATGATGGAAGCTGTTGGGATTATGTTTCCTGAAAAGCTGAAGCTTTTAAAGACTATTAGCCTTTCACGCAATACTATTGCTCGTCGAATTGAAGACATTGACAATAATATACTCTACCAGATTTTCGTAAAAACGCAGCGTTTTACTCACTACTCTATCGCGATTGACGAATCAACCGACGTCAGTGACACCAATCAACTTTTGGTATTTTTTCGTGGAGTTGACGATAATCTCAATGTCATCGAAAATTAGCATCGGTTATCGGCATGCACGGCACTACAAACGGCGAAGATTTTTTTAAAGGAAATCCAACAGACGTTGAGGAAAATACACTTGGACTGGAATCGACTGCAAGGTGTGAAAATTGACGGAGGGAGAAACATGTCTGGTGCAAATTTTGGGGTTGTTGGGCTAATAAGAAAAGCACGTTAAAGCGCGGGAGCAACAATACCAATTTTTTTGCACTGTAATTTCCACCAACAAGACCTATGTGTAAAACATGTCGACATGAGCTGCCTTTAAAAACCAGTTGTGTCTGTCGTAAACTTTATCCGATCACTTGCACTCAATCATTGCCAATTTCGATCTTCCTCGAAGAAATGGAATCTGAATCTGTCGACTTGTCATATTATACAGCAGTTCGATGGCTTAGCTGCGGAAAAGTACTACTGCAGTTCTTTGAGCTTAAAAAGGAAATTAAAATTTTTCTTGCGGAAAAGAATAACCCCGAGCCGCTTTTATCAGATGCAGAATAGATTTGGAAATTAGCAATTTTTTGCAGATATAGTGACACACGTAAATAACTTGAATTTAAAGCTGCAAGGAAAAAACAACTTAATTGGTGAAATATTCGAGCAAATCAAAGCATTCAGAGTCAAGCTTATATTGCTAAAAAAACACAATTATAATCGTAATTGTTTACATTTTACGTGCTGTGAAAAATTTAGTACGGAAAATGACGCAATATTTCCAACCTTTTTTGCAGTAAAAGTATTCGCAGATTTAAAAAATCAATTTCAAACCCGTTTTTCTGATCTTGACATAAACTCAAGGGAAATTAGTCTCTTTAAAAATCCATATGAATGCAATCTTAATGATGTTTCAAGCCAGTCTCAAATGGAAATAATTGATCTTCAAGCTAGCGATCAAATCAAGAGAAAATATAAGGAAGGAAATCTGATCAAGTTTTACAAATTTTTGGACGCAAAAGAGTTTTCTAATTTAAAGCAATTGGCTAGTAAATATATTTCTTTTTATGGCACTACATACGTGTGCGAACAAAAATTTTCTAGGATGAAATATCTCAAATCCAAGTATAGGACAAATTTATCGGATGAACATTTGCAATCATGTCTAATTATTGGCGTTTCAAATCTAAATCCGAACTTTGAAGAAACTCTCCGGGAAAAATTCCAGTTCCACCGTTCCCATTAAAGGTTACCTGAATTTTTTTTATTGTATATTTAATAAACGTTTATATATCATTTTTGGAGCCGTAATTAACTATAAGAAATTCAAGCTACCTTTCTTGAAATTTTTTTTAACTTAAATATGTACAATGCTTGGCCCCACTGACGAATTAAATAGCCAAAATGGCCCGCGAATCAAAAATTTTGGACACCTCTGGTATAAAGGAATATAAATTTTATAATTAGAAATAACTAGTGGATATAAAGGAATAGAACTTTTATAAATAAAATTAACTGGTGGATATATAGGAATAGAAATTTTATAAATAGAAATATTATAATTAGAAATAACTAGTGGATATAAAGGAATAGAAATTTTATAAATAAAAATAACTGGTGGATATAAAGGAATAGAAATTTTATAAATAAAAATAATTAGATTAGATAATAACTTAATTCCGTATTATGAAGTACTACTTATTATATTCTAATTCATTTAGGTAACAAATACCTTTCATGAATGATTAATCAAAGAATCACCAATATATAGCCAAATATTGTGTAAATGAATTATATAATTTTCAGTTTCTTTATTTTTAATACTAGAAAAAAAATTATCTTATTTGAAAATAAATCTTCCAGCACATAAAAGATTGAACATGATAATATTAATTATGAAAATCTGTAAAAAAATTAAACTTGGTAATTGAAATAATCAAACAATAATAATAAAATCAATTTTTAAGATCATGGACCTATTTTATAATAAAAAAATTAAGTAATTCAATTAATATTTGTCTTATGAAGACACAATGTCAATAATCTAAAAGTTTGTCAACCAACCTAATGTTTTTACTTTATTAAGACTAAAGCAGATTTTTCTTAAGTTTGAAAAATTTCTTATCCTTAAAATAAGAATTCTAATAATGAAAAGTACAAAGAATGGGTAATTTTTAAATATTATAGATCTGATAAACTTTTAAGACATTAATAAATTAAAATAAAATATTGCAAAAGTAATCATGAAGAAAGCAACATTAAGTCTAAAAAATTTCTATCGTTATACATCATTAGTGAACTGATTTAAATAATCATAATACAGTCCGATCTCTAAACGGGGAAAACCCCAGATTATAGGGAAAACCTGCATTTAGAGCAATTTTTTTCTTTTTAAACAAAATTAAAAATTTGCAAACATAAAAAAAACTGAAACTAGGGAATTACGGGAAGGTATAAAAAAAATAATAAAAAAAATGTCACGAAGACATAACAACAACCAAATTACAGATATGTGAATTATTAACCAAGCAAAGTATAAAAAGCCACAAAATTTGTGATGATTTTCAAATATATTAAGGTGCTTGTATAAAATTAAATGTCAAATTGACGGAATTCTGAAGCGAACAAATGCAGCCTTAATGATTCTATTTATGATAGTTTTTGTCGATTGTAGAAAAAAATAAACTGATAAGTGTCTCATTCTGAAAATTTTTGCTTTAAAGCTCCCTGAAAATCCTCAATAACGAGCTTTAAAGCCTCAAACGGTTGGTTGTTTATATTCAAGCAAAATTATTGAATCAAATTTAAAGCATTGCAGTAAGAATCAAAATTAGCAGATACTAATTCCGTTGTTTGTTTTTTAAAAAAAGTAAAAAATCTAATTTTAAGGTATAAAAGCAACAATATTTTAAATGGCGACGAAACTTCTCTTTATTGTAAGGCTCTATCCGTCAAAAGTTTTGTCACCCCAGTTTATAATTTTAAAGGTGTGAAACATCCAAATAAAGGTTAACTCTGCTTTTATGTTGTAGCTTAGAAGGCGAAAATCAAGATATTTTTTAATTGGATGATCAAAATCACTAGAGCAATTAGAAATGTCGATCTGCAATGGATTTGAGTGTAGTATGACCATTCATGTAATGTATGGATGACCAAATCAATATTTAATAATTGGTTGTAAATATTTAATGTCCAAACGGCATATGTAAATAGGAAGATAGCCTTAATTGTTAATAATGCAACATTTCCTTCTATTAATGGAACACTCTCCAATATATTTATCATTTTTTTTACTTTAAACACTACACCTCTTATTCTCCCATGTGATCAGGGAATTATTTAATCCTTTTAAGATAAATTTTTAAAATTTATGACCGCAAATTTGATCAATGATCCAAATTTTACTGACATTATAGAGAAAATAATTTTTAAAACAACAAATTTGATCCGATTTGCATAGATAAGTTAGCATGGAATGTTGTCTCTACAGAAACAATCATATACTGCTTTACTAAAGCTTTGGATCTCAAAAGCTACAAAAATATAAATGTAAATAATTAACCAGACATAAAAATTGAACAATATAATGCCACAAATTTAATAATCGAAATAATCGATGATGTATTTAATGAGTTAGAAAAATCTAATTAATAATCAGAGGATGAATCTTATACCCCACGATGAAACAGTTAAAATAGATGATTTTGATATCTCATTTAAAAGTATACTTAAGTTTTTGAAATATAAATGCCTAGAACATGTTTTGAAGTTTTATAAATTTTAAGCGATAATTATGCATACTTATAAAAAAAATGAACAAAAAACCAGGAATGATTCTGGATTTTATAATTAAAAGGTAAGTTTTTAAGCTTTTTTGTTTATAACGAAAAAACCCCGTTTTATAAAAAAAAACTCCAAATGTGGCGAATCCTTGCCGTACTTCGAATTTAGACTGTATATGTAATTCATTTTGACCCTTAAATGTTATAAAATACAATTACAGTTAAACTCAGAATAAATACAAAATTGATCTAAATTACTTGAAATGTAAACATTTTTTTAAATAATTAGCTTGTAAAATATCAAGGTCGACATAAATTAGAGATAAAATAAATTTTTGTTTGTATAAATATGAATAAAAATGATCATTGTGAAAATTATTATACTTTTAATTGTACTTATAAATCAATCTATAAATATAAGAAAGTTCTCATCATTGCAAAGCAAATTTTAATGTATGTAAACCATATTTATGATAATAACTACAATAAAATAACTTAATTTATTAATTTTATACATAAAATAATTTTTATATTAAAATTCTGAAACATTTTCTTCTTGTACAAATATTTATTTTAAAGATACCGTTGATTATCAAATTATAAATAAATTCATTGGTATTCCTCATTAAAAAAACTCTTGCTTTTTTGTTGCACTGCAATTTATAGAACAAAACATATCGTTTTCATCAACAAATTGATATCATTAACCAAACAGAATTTCGTCTATTTTTGTCCTAACAGTTGGATCAATATCGCTTTTGTATCTTCATATTCCATTTTTATCTATAAAGAATAGTGTTCGGGAAGTAGAACCTGTTTTTTTAATTTCAGATTCATAATTTTAAGCAACTTTCTTAATTAAAATCTAGTATTAACGGAATATTTATTTTCTTATTCCACATTTATTTCGTGGTACATTCGTCCTTTTTATAATTAAAAATAATTTACCATACCTTTTGTGGAATAAGAATCAAAAAAAGCACCAATAACTTGAAAGTCCAACTTCTTAAACTTACTATCTGCATCACTAAATGCAATAATTAAAGTAGGACAAACAAAGGTCAAATCAATTAGATAAAAAAATAAAAATTTTCTGCTTTATAATCATCATTTTTGATAGTTTCAAATTATCAGAATGAAAGCGGATGATTTTATTAAAGGAGTTTGTAGTGTAACTTTTAGACGCAGTATATATTATCATCATATGGCTTAATACAATAAGTCCATTTGATTTCATCAAATTCTAGCGGAAAATATCAATCTATACATGAAGGAAACTTAGCATACATAGTTGTTTTATTAGTGCGCTTACATTATGTTGATGGAATACATGGACAACACATATCATTTATTTTATTTCATCTGTCCATAATTTAAAAAACTAATTTACCATTTTGTAAAAGTTAATAATTATTTAAAAAAATGAGCTTGAATAGAAATTATATGAAATTAATACTATTGAACTAAATTTATATTCACAAATGTACCTACATATTTATTGATGTAATTTAGAAGTGAATGAATATATTAATATCAATGAATATATATATATATATAAAATATTGCTTTAGACCTCATTTGTCACACTTTTTTTAGATAAAAAAAATAAATATATAGTCAGACCTTGGTTTTGGAATATTTTGATTTTTGCATATTTACTTTTTTATTGCATATTTTAATAAATTTTTTCGTCTTAAGTCAATTTTTTGTTTAAAAAAGCGCCTTTTTCTGCATAAAACCTCGTTTTTTGCATAAACCCCGTTTTTTGCATATTCTTACCTTGAAATTTACAAAATTCAAATCATTAATCCCGTTTTTTGCATATTTCAATATTTTCGTTAAAAACATCAATAAAATATAAAACATGGCCAAAACTAAAAAAGTAAACTAACCACTCACTCTGAAACAAAAACGCAAAATTTTGGAAAAAATAGAAAAAAAAAACACATAATCAAAAAGAACTTTCACTTTTCTATGAAGTTAATAAATCAACAATATCCAGAATATTTAAAAATAAATCAAAATACATTAATCTTGATAATTTTATAGCTGATAAGCATAATTTCAGGGCTGTAAAACACGATAATCTCGAAATTCTTATTGTAAAGCATATTAAATATCTCAGAGTAGAAAATTTTGCAATATCTAAGGATAATATTATCCAATCGGCATTAAAAATAGCCAAAGAATTGAATATTTAGAATTTTAAGACTTTTAATGGATGGTTTGAGCGTTTTTAATCTAGGAAGAATATTGGTAGCTATAAAGAGTCCGGTGAATCAAAGAAAGTCAACAAGAAAGTAGTTCAAATGTAGGAACAAAGTATTCTTTCTTGATTTGACTCATCCGACATATACAATGCGGAAGAGACAGGGTTTTATTTTGGAACTTTTACCATCAAACACATACAATGAGAAGGGTGCATCAAATAAAACATAAAAAACAGCAAAAAAATAATTACCTCCTGTTGTGTACAAATATGACAGGAGACTTTAAAATGAAGCCATATTTAATCGGAAACTCAAATAAAACAAAAAGAAACAGCAAAAAAAGAATTACTATCTTATTGTGTACAAATATGACGGGAGACTTTAAAATGAAGCCATATTTAATCGGAAACTCAAATAAAACAAAAAGAAACAGCAAAAAAAGAATTACTATCTTATTGTGTACAAATATGACGGGAGACTTTAAAATGAAGTCCTATTTAATCAAAAACTCAAAAAAACCTAGATTTTTGAGAGATTTCAATAATTTGCCAATTAAATATTTTGTAAACAAGTCCGCCTGGATGACATCCAATATTTTTGATGAATTTATAAAATATCTTAATCTACATCAACGGAAAAAATTTAAGAAAGGGTACTTAATTATCAATAACGCTGCAGTTTAATAAAATTTTGGAGGCGGAAAAATTCGATATTTTAGAAATTATTTTCCTTCCGCCAAATACAACAAGCGTTTTACAACCATTAGATAATGGATAATCCGCAGTTTTAAATTTCTTTATAAAAAATATCTACTTAGATCATTAATCCAGAAATTTGAAATAAAAGAAAAAGTTAAAATATATCTAAAAGAATCCATATTTTTAATAGAAAATTTGTGGGATTCTTTGCAGTCAAAAATAATTCAAAATTGCTTTAATAATGCATTTAAGAATGGTAAAGAGTAAGGAATTATCCTGGAAAACGATTATTCAGTAAAAGAAGAATAAAACCTATTTACAGAAAAAATGAATGATCCTACACTTTTAGATGAAATATATGAGTCAATTCCAAACGAAGATTTATTTTTAGCACCAAACACTGAAACACTTATAGATTCTTATAAAGAGCATTTTGATCAGGAAATACATCAGGTTGAAAAAAGTTAGGAAAAAACTAATCAAATAAAAATAGAAGATGCGGTCAACGCATTTAGTTTATTAAAAAAACTTTTCTCAAAACGAAAAGACTGATGGAAATGATTCAAAAAATATAATAGAACTCGAAAAATTAATTTATCAGATAAGGAAAAAAAAGAGTGAACAAAAAACACTATTTGATTTCAATTTTACAATAAAATATTAATTATTTCCAATTTTTTGTTTTTTGCATATTATCTAAGAAAACCAAAATATGCAAAAAACGGGGTCTCACTGTACATACATTAAAATTTTAATATTGCTTTTTGACATCATATTATAAAAAAACAATTTATCAATGTACTAATTACAGTCTAACCTCCAAATGGGGCAAGAATTTGCCACATATAAAGGTTTTCTCATAAAACTGGTTTTTTTCGATATAAACAAAAAAGCTTAAAAACTTATCTTTTAATTAAAAAATCTAGAATGCATCCCGGTTTTTTGTTCTTTTTTTTTTATAAGTTTTCATAATTTGCGCTTTAAATCGAATACAGATATTTCAGCGACTAAATTTAAAAAAAAAACTTTAATTAAAAAATAAAGTAATACTTAGATAAAAATTATAATATAAATTTCAATTAAATTTCCAATTAAAAATAAGGTTCATGCTTTTAAAAATCACGGCAATTTCTAAATATCTTTCATTTTCACAAGTGATAAGTAACTATTCCTCCTTATAGAAATTTTTTCTTAATTCCGGATAGTTACCATTCATATACTGGGCAAACTTAAGCCTTAAAATATCTACTTCCTTTTGCAAACAAACAATAAACCTTCCGATATTGGGATTTGGAAGCTGCATGTATGATTTACACTTCTGGTTATTTTTAAATAGACGTTTAATGATAAGCTTCCTTTGCATTTTGCTTCTTTGCATATCCACCTTGTTATATTATCTTTGATTTTGTCTTTTCTATAAATATAATTATCTAAAACCAACAGCTCTTTTCCTCTTTGAGATGAATTAAAATTCATAAAAGGTGAAATTAAAAATAACAATAAAATATGTCGCTGAAATATCCCGCTGCCCTTTTAATTAGAAAATCTAGAATAGATCCCAGTTTTTTGTTCTTTTTTTTATAAGTTTTCATAATTTGCGCTTTAAATATATAAAACTTCAATACAAATATAGAGCATTCATATTTAAAAAATGTAAGTATAATTTTAAATGAGATTTCCAAATCCTCTATTTAAACTGTTTCAGTGTGGACGGTATAAGATTCGTCCTCTGATTGTGAATTAGATTCTTGTAATACATAAAATACATCATCTATGATGCCGCTAATTAAATTTGTGGCATTATATTGTTTAATTTTTGTCTGATTCATTATTTAGATTCATATTTTTGCGGCTTTTGAGATCCAAAGCTTTAGTAAAGCAGTTTAGGATTTTTCTGAAGAGCATCATTTCATGCTAATTTAGATATGCTAATTGCATAAAATTTTGTTATTTTTTTAATTTTTTTCTTTATATTTTCATCAAAATTCTTATCATTGATCATATTTGTGGTCATAAATTTTAAAATTTATCTTAACAGGATTTAATAATTCCCTGTTCACATGGTTGAATTAAAGCCGTAGTACTTTTAGGGAAAAAATGATATCTATATTGAAGAGTGTTCCATTAATAGAATGACATGTTGCATAATTAACAAGTAAGGCTATCTTCCTATTTTCATGTGCCTTTCAGACATCAAATCTTTCCAATTAATTACCAAATATTGATCTGGTCATCCATACATTACATTAATGGTCATACTCCACTCATATCAAATGCAGATCGACATTTCTAAATTATCTCGGTGATTTTGATCTATCAATTCAAAGAGGATTTTCTTTTTCACCTTTTAAGCTACAACATAAAAGTAGAGTTAACCTTTATTTAATCGTTTTCACACCTTTAAAATTATCAACTGGGAGGACAAAACTTTTGGTGGATAGAGCCTTATAATAAAGTGATGTTCCGTTGCAATTAAAAATATTATTGCTTTTATTTCTTGAAATTAGATTTTTTAGTTTTTTAAAAAAACAAATAGCCGAATTTGTATCTTCTGATTTTGATTCTCCCTCATTCCTTTAAATTTTATTCGATAATTTTGCTTGAAAATAAACAAACAACCGTTTGAGGCTTCAAAGCTTGTTATTGAGAATTTTTTAGCGAGCTTAAAAGCAACGATTTTTTGGTATAAGACCACTTATGGGTTTATTTTTTTTCCACAATCGACAAAAACTTTCCTGAATAGCATCATTTAAGGCTGCATTTTTCCGTTTCAGAATTATCCACACACTTATTTTTAAGAATTCCGTCTATTTGACATTTAATTTTATACAAAGCACCCTTAGATTTTTGAAAATTATCACAAATTTTGAAATCTGTAATACTTTGCTTGGTTAATAATTCACAAATCTATATTTTGTTTTTTTGTTAAGTTTTAGTCACATGTTTTTTATTATTTTCTAATCCTTTCCATAACTCCCCTTGCTGAGTTTTTTTTCTACGCAAATTTTTAATTTTGTTAAATAAAAAAAATTTTGCACTAAATGTAGGTTTTCCCCGTAATTTGGGTGTTCCCTACTTTTGGTTTTCCCCATTTAGAGGTTGGACTGTAACAATATTAGTAACCGATAACATTTAATTAATGTACTATCATATAAATAATATTTAAATGTTTATCTTGATAGATAAAAATAAAAGTTAATTCAATAAAATAAAATAAAATAAATTCATTTGTATTCCTCATTAAAATATTCTTCCTTTTTTTCAACATTGATTGTTTTTTTTCCTGGAATCCAATTTATAGGACAAACCTCACCATGTTCGTCAACAAATTGATATGCTTTAACCAGACGAATAACTTCTTCTATGTTTCTTCCAACACTTGGATCATTATTACTTTTATGTCTTAAAATTCCCTTTTTATCTATAATAAATAGTGTTCGAGAAGCATAACCTGATCTTTCAACTATAGATTCATATCTTTTTACAATATCTTTTTTAACGTTTGCTATCAAAGGAATATTTATTTTTCTTATTTCACCATTATTTCTTGGTAAATCTGTCCTTTTTATAATTAATCATAATTTACCATGCTTTGTGAGTGTAATAAGAATCGACAGAAGCACCAATAACTT
>CAKKLC010005782.1:0-18253 GCA_918559645.1 Ceratonova shasta | reverse complement strand
TATTCTTTGTAGTTAATATTCAATAATATCCACAACATCTTATATACTACCCAAATGAACATTACTCTAAAAATAAAAACTTTATTTTTATAGTTAATATTTAATATATCCACAACATCTTATGCTACCCAAATGAACATTACTCTCCAAATAAAAACTTTATTTTTATAGTTAATATTCAATGTATCCACAACATCTTATACTACCCAAATGAACATTACTCTATAAATAATAACTTTATTTTTATACTTAATATTCAATATATCCACAACATCTTATGCTACCCTAATGAACCTTACTCTACAAATAAAAACTTTATTTCGATAGTTAATATTAAATATATCCACAACATCTTATACCACCCAAATAAAACCTTACTCTCCAAATAAAAACTTTATTTTTATAGTTAATATTCAATATATCCACAACATCTTATACTACCTAAATAAACCTTACTTTCCAAATAAAACTTTATTTTTATAGTTAATATTCAATGTATCCACAACATCTTATATGCTACCCAAATGAACATTACTCTCCAAATAAAAACTTAATTTTTATAGTTAATATTCAATATATCCACAACATATTATACCACCCAAATAAAACCTTACTCTCCAAATAAAAACTTTATTTTTATAGTTAATATTCAATTATAGATCTATATATCCATAATAACATCAATTCTATTCCTAGAAAGGCTTAGAGTGGAGTTCGTTGCCAGAGGGGATGCTATACGAGTCACACCTACTGGTTCTAGGTCATGTAATGACAAGCTATTCAAGTATTTGGAACAATATCGGATGGTCAAAAGAACAGCTATTGCTCTATTAGATACATGGAGGCATTTAATATGAAGGTAGATTCCGATAAACGATGTTGTAGAGAACAATTTGGACTAACTTATATTTGGAATTAAATGTTTCTTTGGGTCATATGTAATGCTTTGGGGTGTGAAGCGTTGTATTGTAACAATTTTTCTAACTTAATAATAGTTTTGTATTTTATTTTGAGAGTAATCTTCATTTGGGTAGTATATAATTTGTTGTTTGTGAATATATTGAATATTAACTATAAAAATAAAGTTTTTTTCAGATCTCTGCGTCACATTTCATAATAATCACTTTTAAGGACCATTTCGGTCCTACACCATTTATACACCTACTGTTTGCAATTCATTAATTTCAAAATTATAAAAAAAAAATAATAAAGCTTCATTAATTCTAGAAGATCAATGGAGAGTAATTGGTCACATAAAAAATTAGCTTTTATAACTAACCAAAAATTATATTGCTCTATAAGATCAACTAGTTTTTAAATTGACAAATATGAATAAAATTATAAACAAGTTCCTATTTTAAATAAAATAAATTTGGATATCATGTAAACCTAGTAACTCAATAAATGTTTTTATATACTAAGAAAACTATGCAAAATAATATAAATTAATTCTATTAGAAAAACATTATTCCTCAACTAACAAAGATGACCTTGATAATAGTTATAATCCTCCAAAAGACAATAATCATAAATACATAGCCAAGAATTTATAGATTATACTTTTTCCTTCTAGAGTAGAAAGTGTTATATTGAATTTTATATGAAACAAAAATAGTTTTTTAAATTTTGTTTTAATATTATACTTTTATAGATAATTAAATAAATTTTTCTGCATGGAGCCCCTCTCTTTAGAAAATATTATTTAAGATAATAACTTTGATATAATATCCAGCATAAGAAAAAAAAAACTATGTCGTTTAATTTTTGAAGATAAATTCTTTAATTAAGTCTAGATTCTTCTAAAAAACTTTTAACAAGAACACAGGTTTTTCCTTATAAAAATTATACAAGGATATTGTTCATAATGTACAATATATTATCATTTAATTAGTTGTTAAAATTAGCTCTATTTTATGAATTATTAAACTTTAGCCATAATAAGTGATTTGTTTTACGTTTGATTGTATTAAGATTTAAGAAAATAGCAATCAAACGTGTTAAGGTTAAAAAAACCATACAAATGACTAAGAAATGTGTAATAATTTAGGTAATTTACACATATTGAGGTTAAAAGAAGATAGTTTTAAATTTATCTTTATTCTAACAAATCGTTTGATACAGCTAAAATATAACAGTAATAAAAATAACAGTTTTACGGATTGTTAGGAAAAACCTGAAATTTAGGATTTATTATAAATTCCAATCAATGTCAAGCTTTCAGTTTTATAAATTTAAATATAAGAAATAAAGATATTTTGTTGATAATGCCCATAATTTACATAATTTGAAAATAAATTATGAATAATTCATTTTTTTATATCTTGAAGGAATATTTATAAACAAATTTCTTCATAATAAACGTTTCAAGATACAAAGACTTGAATGCAATCGAACATTAGGAACCTAAAAATATATTTATGATATTTACTAAAATTAAATGGAAGATAATTAATAAGTTAAAAATCAAACTGGAGTAAATTGAGATAAAATTTGAAAATAAATATTTTTTAATACAATATCTAGTAAAATTGAATCAAATAAATTATTAAGCAAATTTTTTTCTAATATTAAACCTGTGGTTTTTATGTAACAAACATTTAAATACCTTTTAATTATTTTTTCAATGGATTTGATTTAATAAAATTTATATTATATTTTAAATTCTTTTATATAAGCATATTGTTTTATTACAGTGATATTCTGAGAAAAGTTTCACAATTTGTAAATTAGTTGATAATTTTTGGAACGATTTATTTAATTTAATAATTTTAACCAAAATTAAATAAAATAGTTGATTCCTTGAACATTTAATAAATTTTATAATATTTTCAAGTTTGTAAACACATATTAGTAGTTACATATCTCAAAACTTTTAATTTTATCAAAAGAATATCAGATTCTTTAAATTTAAATATTTTTAATAGTTGGTTGTATGTCCATTCTAAGTAAAAATTTCTTAAGATGGAATTCTATCTTTTATTTTGATAAATGTTATTGAAAACTCTTAAAAGAAAAAAAAATTAAATGTTTCTAAATTCTGATATTTTTTTTTGTTACAACTTCTCTCTGTTGGATTTTCAATTTATACAATCATATTACAATAATTAACATAGAAACAATAAAGTTAAAGACCTTTTGTAGATTAAAGCAAAAAAACAATTTTATATATTTAAATTAAAACAGTTGTTGTCCTTAATATAATTGTGCACATTTATAAATGTTATGCCACAACCATATAAAAGATTAATATGATTGAAAACTAATATATGCATTCAGGAACATTCTAAAAAGACCTATAACAACATTTAAGACGTTAATATCTTAATTCAGAATAACTTTCATATCTAAAAACATCAACTTTTAAAATAAAAATTTGTTGTAGAAATAACGAAACATTTTATTAGTTATGAATTTTTTATGATTATTTGGCTGTTTATTAGTTTTTTATGTATGTTACGAAATAACCCACTTTGTGACAATAGAGAGTTCAAAGTATGACAAAATTATTATGAAAGTTTTAATAAACTAAAAAAAATTTACTTAACTGCTATGGATTTATTTATTATTAATATTTATCTAAAATTACATCAATTATTCTATATTAAGAACATAAGTGTTGAACACTTGTACGCAAAGAGAAAATATATTATAATTGATACAAAGTGTAATTGAAATATATCACTTCTTTAAAATATATATTTACAGGTTTTTTAATCGTGGAAATAACCCACTTTGTATTATTTTTTTAAAATAATGATTTTATTGACAAAATTAATCATCAAATGAGTTTTCCAATATTGATATAATTTATTTATATGAAAAAAGCTTTATGAAGCTTATTTTGTGTACTATCTAGATTTGAACTCCGACAAATAGACTCTCTTATATAATTTATATATCCTTTTAGTTCTTTTGTAGACTTTAAAATTGCAAGCAATGCCATCTATTTTATTTAATGTATCCATTCAGCAATATTAAATAAACTTACTTAATAAAATGAAACCACCAAATTATTTTCTATTATTGAAAGTTATCTTGAAAATATAGAGCTTTTTCGATACATAGATGAATGAATAAAAATATTTAAAAAAAAAAGTTGAAAAAGAATGATAAAACCAATTCCATTTTTTGTCAAGATAGAATTTCTACAGGTTTAACTAATTTCTCGTTTTTTGTCATCCCTTTTACGCCAAGAGTATAAAGAACATAATATCTGAAAGCGTAGCATTAAAGAAAAAAAAATGAGAAGATCCAATACAAAAAAGTAATTACAACTTTAAGCACTAGAATAGAAAAATTTTACAGTTTGAAGTTTAATAAAAAAAAGTTTAATTTAGAATTATCTAAACGAGAAAGAATCTATAAAACAAGCATTTATAGAAAAATTATAATCTTAAAGTAGCTCCAAAGAATTTGAAATATTCTAAATTGGATATTTAGTAAAAAGAATTAGTGGATTTAGTAAAGTCATAGGTTGTTTTTTTACTGAAAGGATTTTAAAAACAATTTTAAATTCTATTTTTGAAGAAATAAGTTTCAGCTCTTTATTAAAATGATTCAGATATACTTAATTTTGATACATCAAAAAGATTTCTTAGTCAATTTATAAAATTACATGGTCTGGACATGAAATTTTGTCAAGGAGAGAGCTATAAAATAAACCAACAATATTTTTATGATGTGTTTAATATTTTAAAATCTAAGCTATTCGAATATGGGCAATATAATATATTAAACTTTAATTTAATTGGAATTTTTCATAAACTTGCTCCAAAAAAGCTTGTTTTTACCAGCAATAAAAATGATTAAAAAGTTTAAAAATAGAACAAAAGTGATTTTTATCAGTAACATGTCGAGAATAGAAAAGTTAAAACTTGTCATATTTGGTAGGTTTGATAGAAGATTGTTTTATTCAATTATCTAAACAATTAAAGAGTATGGATGTAGACACTAGATTTGAATAGCCAGATTTTTTATCTGAATCAAGTTTATAAAAACAATTATAAAAAATATAGATCAACACAAATTTTCACCCTAAAAAAATAAAATTTAAAATTTGATTAAATCAATAATTTCTTGAAAAATTTCCAAAACAAACATTTTTTTTAACATAAATTTATCTAAAAACCAGGTATAGAACTTTCATATAAACCTTTAATATGTTTTATTAGAAATTTTATTTTATTCCACGATGCTTCGAATTGTTTTGGGTATTAATGTATGATTGTGGATCAACTAAATTCTGAGAATTATTTACCATGAATTGCTCGGCAAAAAAGTACCTGAATTGCCATATGCTCTTTAACTATCATTATGAATAATAGAGCCCGGATGGCAAACTTGCTAAAATATTGGAATTAAAGTATTCCGAGATCGACTATTGACAACTTTAAGTAAACCTTTGCTAGAGAATATGCAGTATATGGAATGCCAAATTTCATTTAAAGGGTAACGACCAACATGATTTTTTGACTTGTGTTAGAATAAGCTTTCTTCAATTTCACAGACTACATTCTTTCCACCAAATTGAACAGAATTATGAATAAACTTATTTCCAATTAATGAACAAAGTTTTTAAACAAAATGCTGAAACTTAGTACTAGAAAAAGTAAATTCTGTCAAGATAATTTTTATTTGTTTGTTATTGTGGGATTTCTACAATATTTTGGTTAATTTATTAGAGTGGAATTTTAAAATCTTCACAAAAAGTGTTTTTACTCATTGAAGTATATTTCTTATATTTCAGACGTTGTTTATTCATGCATCTTTTGCAACACCTTTCAAATTTCTTGCATATATAACTTTTTTTAAGCTAAAAGAACAGCTTGAGTGTGGTTTCATGTTTGGGATCGCTCCTTTTAGGTATGAAAAAAGATAAAGAATTTTTAATTGAAGAAATTGCAAATAAAATGTCTTCTTGCATATGGTATTAATAGATTTAGTTTTTAAATTTAAAAAAAAATTATTAAAATGCATATTTTCTACCCTGTTTGAAGATTTGCGTGTTGATCCAAGTTTTCTTATCAATGAATATTTGTTGAGAGCTATTCACTACTTTTAGATGCAAATAAAGTGGTTCTCTTTATTTCTATTTAAGAAAATAATACAAATATATCAATGGATCCTGGTAATGATGACTTTCAATCTCATAATTTAAGTATTAAATCACAAGATTTAGCTGAAGACAAAATTGATCTAATTGAAATATATGATGTCATAAAAGCTGTTTAATCTATAAAGACTTATTTTCGTGAATAGTTTTGTATAAAAAACTTATTTGAGGAAGAAAATACAGTTAAATTTTTTTTTAAGAAAAAGACTTAAAAAAATCATTTTACTAACAGATTATTTAAATAAAAAATTTTGCATCATTCAAACTTTAGGCCCCTTGTATGAAAAAAAAATAAAAATCAAGTTAATTGACTTTTAACAAATCTAAAATCTTTTAGAATGACTTTTTTATAAAATTATCGAAAACAAAAATGTTAAAGAATCGGGACATTTGTTTTTAAAAAACCCCGTTGCTTTTTTAATGTCACTTTGTAGTTTATTTTTATAAGTATCAACGTTCTGCGTGTGTATACTAGTAGTAAGATCAACAAAATTAAATTTGTGCGTAACCTTTCTGTGGATATATGCATTAACTTTGCTTAGAGGATTATAAGCCTTCGACTCATCTTTTATCGTATTTGTTCTTGACCTTACTACTCTTTTGATGATGGGTATAATAGTAGCTACACTCCAAATTGGCATAATTATGATGTAGCCAAGGGCAGGTGTCAAACAAGTATCTAAAATAGTAAGTACCCAAACGGGCCTGATAGAAGCCCATCCTCTATAGAACTTGACATTATAATTATATTTAGTTTCATCTATTTGTACTTATCTGACAGAAACTCATAGTCTTATTGGTTCTTTAATAAAATTAGTCTTCAATTCTTTCAAGGACTTATTGTTTAATGACGCCTATTGTGCTTCTAGAAACGCCTACAAAGTCTTTTATGTTGTTTTGCTTTATTTTTTGTAACAAAAAGGAGACAATAATTTAAGTCTTTATCATTGGCACCGATCTATCCTGGAAGAAAGATGTGAATAAGGATTTAGTGGTGTGATAATGTGCACACTTATTTTTACACCTCCAATCCACAACTATTTCCGATTTTTCAAAGGTAACCAATTTCATTTCAGTAAAACAATAATTAAATTTACTTGTTTTAAAAAAGAGCTTATTTTTTATTAAATATTGTAGTAATTCACTGTTATACAATTTGTCAATAAATTCTAAAAAATCTTCTCCTGTCATTAGGGGGTGTTTTTAAAAAAAAATATTTTTTTTGCAATCAAGGAAACTACGTACCTTGACACAGCACGAAGTTTCCCTCATCTAAAATTTCTTCATTTTCAGCACCTTTTTGCCCTTTTTTTAACTCGTCAAAATGTATAAAAAGTGGGTTACATTTATTAACTTATTAAACAATTGTTTTTTCTAAAATTCTTCTTTAAACAACCCAATAATTTTTGGTACTTCTTTGTTTTTCCACCCGGGGTTTAAATAAAATATGTGTAAAAAGACCTTAAAAAGTATATTGATATTTTGAACATGAATGCAGTCAAACCAATAATTTTATTTGATATTAACAAAACAAAAGAATCAACAATAAACTATATGATTTTTTGTGGCCTTTTACAAATAATAATGGACTGTTTGAACTGAGGCTTCATTATAAGTATGAGTCCGTCTGGGAAATGCTATTATGGAATGAGGTTCCGATTTTTACGTCCATGCAGAAAAGAATATTTGATAAGAAAAGGTACATTTTTTGAGAATAGAAAGTTAATATTAGAAAATATTCTAATGTTAATTTATTATTGGAGATACAAAGAGTGCTCTGAGAAAAAATTAGAAGAGAGTTAAATTTGCATTCAGAAGCGATTACTGATTTGAAAAATTACGTGAGAGAAATAAGCACAGAAAGGCTCATACATGAGTCCATTTTCTTTACGGGTTCAGGAAGAGTAGTGCAAATCCATGAATCGGTTTTTGTGACAAGAAAGTATGAGAGAGGAAGGCGAGTATACACTCAGTGGGTCTTTGGTGGCATAGACCGCACTACTAAGGAATAAAATCATGTATTTGTGTATTTCATTCTAGGCTGTACAAAAAATACTTGATAAATTATTAACATTTTTTTTAAAAATAAATAATTTAAAACCATGACAACAAAATTTTTCCAACAAATACTTCTACCGTTGCTTGAATCTTCAAACGAAGAAATAGTAAGGATATGATGAGAATAGACTTATTACCAGGAACATATCTGCCAAAGTTGCAGTTGCATGATGAAGTTGTCATCATACTCAAGAAGTAAAGATATGCTTGCTTGAAGGTGTAATTCAAAGTCTTGTACTAAATATAAGTCTTATGTCAGTGTTCGTAAAGAACCCATTTACGAAAATATAAAATTTGATGTCTCTTAAGTGTTGCAACTATTGTGGAAATGGAATTCGGAAACAAAGCAAACAAAAATATTGCGTGAAATTTATGTGGATAAAATTTCTTTGATAAGTTTTTTCAAAAAGTTGAGCTGTTGTTGCATAAATTATTTAGAGGAAAATCCTGTAAAATTGGGCAGTAACGGTGCTATTTTCCAATTGGATGAGAGTTTATTTGGACATAAACCAAAGTATGATCATGGTAAGGCATCTCAGCATGAATTTTAGGTATTCGGTATTGTTGATACTTCTTATAATCCATCTCGTGTTTACATGGAATCGGTTGAAAATCGTTCAGCTTAAATCTTATTACCAATTGTTCCTAATGTTTTGAGAGAGAATTCGACAATTTACAAGTAAGAATGACCTGCTTACAGAAGACTTAACGAAAATGTATATGTTCATGGTACTGTAAACCATAAACTTAATTTTATTAATCCAGTTTCGGGAGTGTATTCACAAAATGTGGAATCCTATTGGAACAAACAAAAGTTGAGAAGTAAAGTTATGAGAGGAATTTGTGGAAAAGAACTAAAGTGCTATTTGAGAGAGTGGATGTGGAGGGATAATTATGGAATGTTTGTTGGGCAAAATTTAGTTAATTTAATTTAATTTTATTATTAATTGATTTAAAAAAATTTTTAAGGATGAAAAAAAAACTTGATTTCTTTGTGGTGAAAAAATAATACATTATCCAAAGAATTTTTAGCGGTTCCAGTGAGGAGAGGAAAACCTAAAACTCTCTTACCAATAATAGAGAGCTATATAATCCCATGAACCACTAGTTTTGTATCATTGGAGAGCTTATAACTGTTTAGGTGACTATGGTTACCAACGTCTGACGATTAATCATAAGATTTACTTCGTTGATAAGGCTATTAGACCAAACACCAACAGAGTAGAAAATATATGAATGCGTGCCAAAAGGAAAAACAAAAGAGAATATGAAATAGCTCGAAGATATGTATATTCTTATCTAAATGAGTTTATGTGGCGTCAAAGAAACAGTTGCACACCTCTTAAGGCAATAATTGACAATCTTAAGAATATTTATGAATAAAAAGCAATGATTTGAGTTATCTCTTTTAAATATTTTTTATTTTTTATACGATAAAAATATTTACATTAATTTATGATTAATTAGTACACAGGCTAGTTCCGAATTTTTTTCGAATATTTCTCCATATCCTTTTTAAGGTCTTTTTATTTATTTATATATATATTATATTCTATAATTAATTAATTATATAAATATTTATTTTTACAATTATTTATTTTATTCTACAATTAATTATTGATTTTTACAAATATTTATTATATTCTATAATTATTTATTTTATTCTTTAATGAGTTGTTTATTTTATTTTATTCTATAATTATTTATTTGTTTATTTTTACAAATATTTATTTTATTCTATAATTATTTATTTTATTTTATTCTTTTCTATTCTTTAATTAATTAATTAATTATTTTTTTTATTTTATTCTACAGCTAATTAATTAATTATTTTATTTTATTTTAGAAATCATTATTTATTTGTACAGTTATTTATTCTATTCTATTCCATTCTATAATTAATTAATTAATTAATTAATTATTTATTTATTTTATTCTATAATTAATTAATTAATTATTTATTTATTTTATTTTATTTTATAATTAACTATTTATTTATTTTATTCTATAATTAGTTATTTATTTTATTCTACAATTAATTAATTAATTATTTAATTCTATAATTAATCATTTATTTTAAACTATAATTAATCATTTATTTTTTCTATAATTAATTATTTATTTGTACAATTATTTATTCTATTCTATAATTAATTAATCATTTATTTTATTCTATAATTAATTAATCTTTTATTTTATTTTATAATTAATTAATTATTAATTTTATTCTATAATTAGTTATTAATTTTATTTTATTTTATTCTATTCTATTCTATAATTAATTATTAATTTTATTCTATAATTAGTTATTTATTTTATGAATTTAATTTTATTCTATAATTAATTATTTATTTTATGAATTTAATTAATCATTTATTTTATTTTATTTTTTTTCCATTCCATTCTATTCTATTCTATTCTATAATTAATTAATTATTTATTTTATTCTATAATTAGTTATTTATTTTATTCTATAATTAATCATTTATTTTATTTTATTTTTTTCTAATAAATATTCTATTCTATAATTAATTAATTAATTATTTTATTCTATAATTAATTATTTATTTTATTCTATAATTAATTATTTTATATTATATTTATTTTATAATTAATTAATTAATTATTAATTTTATTCTATAATTAATTATATACTTTATTCTATAATTAATCACATATTTTATTTTATTTTTTTCTATTTTTTTCTATTCTATTCTATTCTATTCTATTCTATAATTAATTAATTATTTATTTTATTCTATAATCAATCATTTATTTTATTCTATGATTAATTAATTAATTATTTTTTTTTATTTTTTTTATATTATATTATATTTATTTTATAATTAATTAATTAATTATTAATTTTATTCTATAATAGTTATTAATTTTATTTTATTTTATTTTATTCTATTCTATAATTAATTATTAATTTTATTCTATAATTAATTAATTAATTATTTATTTATTTTATTCTATAATCAATCATTTATTTTATTCTATAATTAATTAATTAATTAATTAATTAATGATTTTATTTTATATTTATTTTATTTTATTTTATAATTAATTAATTAATTATTAATTTTATTCTATAATTAATCATTTATTTTATTTTCATATTAATTATTAATTTTATTCTATAATTAACTATTAATTTTAATTATATGATTAATCATTTATTTTTTTCTATTCTATTCTATTCTATAATTAATTATATATTTTATTCTATAATTGATTATTTATTTTATTCTATAATTAATTAATTAATTAATTATTAATTTTATTCTATAATTAGTTATTTATTTTATATTTATTTTATTAATTTAATTTAATTTTATTCTATAATTAATTATTTATTTATTTTCTTCTATAATTAATAATTTATTTTATTCTATAATTAATCATTTATTTTATTTTATTTTATTCTATTCTATAATTAATTAATTATATATTTTATTCTATAATTGATTATTTATTTTATTCTATAATTAATCATTTATTTTATTCTAAAATTAACTATTAATTTAATTCTATGATTAATCATTTATTTTATTCTATAATTAATTATTTATTTTATTCTATAATTAATCATATATTTTATTTAATTTAATTTTTTTCTATTCTATTCTATTCTATTCTATAATTAATTATTAATTTCATTCTATAATTAGTTATTTATTTTATTTTATTCTATAATTAATCATTTATTTTATTTTATTTTTTTCTAATATATATTCTATTCTATTCTATTCTATAATTAATTAATTAATTATTTATTTTATTCTATAATCAATCATTTATTTTATTTTATTTTATTCTATAATTAATCATTTATTTTATTTTATTTTATTCTATTCTATAATTAATTATTAATTTTATTCTATAATTAATCATTTATTTTATTTTTTTCTATTCTATTCTATTCTATTCTATTCTATTCTATAATTAATTATTTATTCTATTCTATTCTATTCTATAATCAATCATTTATTTTATTCTATAATTAGTTATTTATTTTATTTTATTCTATAATTAATTATTTAATCTATTCTCTAATTAATTATTGATTTTATTCTGTAACCAATTAATTAATTAATTATTTGATTTTATAATTAAATATTTTATTCTACAATTAATTAGTTATTTTTAAAATTATTTATTTTATTTTATTTTATTCTATAATTAATTAATTGATTAATTATTCATTTATTTTATTTTTTAATTAATTAATTAATTAATTAGTTATTTATTTTATTTTATAATCAATTAATTATTTATTTTATTATATGATAAATCATTTATTTTATTCTATAATTAATTATTTATTTATTTCATTCTACAATTTTTTTTAACCCCGGGGGAAAATATCAAAGAAGTACCCAAATTGGTTCTTGCGTAAAATTTGGTGTTTTTGGAAAAAATTGATGTTTTTGATTTTTTTTTGAATCTTAAAAGAATGTTTTTTAATAAATTTTTTTATTCTAATTTTTAATAAATTTTTATATTATTAAATTTATTTTCTCTTAGTGTTAATACTAACTCATTCATTCTTTCTCTTCTACCAATCTTATATTCCCATAAAAATTGAACTAATAAATGTGATCTTTGTTTCAGACTCATTCCTTTTTTCTTTGATAAGAAATATTTGGACCTTGCCCACAATCCTTCGATATTCTGTGTATGTACTGATGGGTCGTTTGGGTCAACGAAATTAATAATTGAATGATCTAAATTATTATTAGAATCCCCAATTGCCCTACCATAGGCTCTCCAACAATCTGTAACAACTAAAGTTCCTGGTTGAATATGCATTTCCAAGATTAAACCTATAGTCTTAGCATTCCTATTTGAAACAGGAATCATGAAGCATTTTCTGGTGCCTCTTTCTATTCCAATAATGTACCATTGTTGGTTTAACACTCTCCCCCTATAATAGTTCCTTTTGAAAAAGACAGATTCATCAACCTCAACAATTCTCCTTTCCCAGTTTTCATCAATCCCACCAATCTGTATATTTTCTGTTCTCACATCATCTAAAATAACTTCTCTTAAAAAATTAAAAAGAGAACCCAATGTTTTCGTTTTTATATTAAATTCTTCAGAAATGTCTTAAATTTCTTCGTTTTTTAAATATTTCAGTAAAATAATCAGAATTTGATTAAGTTTAATATTACTCCCCGCAAAGAAGGAGTTGTTAACAACAGACAAAGATTTTCTGCAGGGAAGAATACACATCCATACAAAAGGCGATTTTTTAACTTTTTTAATCACAAGAGACATTTGAGAAAAGCAATGAATACAAACCATGCTATTTTTGACAAGCTTAAGCCGGGCTAAGAATTCAATCGTACTTTCTGGTGAGGTACGATTCCTTCTGATAAAATCTTCACTAAAACTAAAAGACATTATATCCTCTTTGGTATATAAAAGGACCTCTTCTACAATCTTAGTTCTTCTTAGTCTAACCATGGGTTTTTAAAAATAATTATCAAAAAATAAACTTTTATATTTTAAAAATATTTTAATTATCAAAAACATCAATTTTTTCCAAAAACAACAAATTTTACGCATGTGCCACCAATTTTGTTAATAAAACTAGCCGATATATAAAAAAATATTAATAGCATGTAAATTCGATTGATATCTTAATTTTTCTATCAAAAATGAATTAAAAGAATCACCATTTTTAAACATTTTACGAATTTCACAATCGTAAATTCTCGTAATTGTAAACAAAAAGCGAATTTTCATTAAATGCATATGTTATTTGAAAAAAAATATTAAAAAAGTTGTTTCCTATAAAAAATGATTATTATAATTTAAAAAAATTATACCAATATTGACATGTTTATAAACATTCATGCGCAATTTATTTATGAGGTATTGATTTTGTTAATGCCTATTTAACAAAATTTATCCTTTTATTAATTTCCTAGTTGCTTTTGTATTAATTTTCTTAGTTGCTTTTGTATTAATTTCCTAGTTGCTTTTATATTAATTTCCTAGTTGCTTTTGTATTAATTTCATGCATACTTTAATTTTTGTTGCGCACTATAATGTCTGAAGATGTTTTAATGGACTCGATTAAAAGTATTTAGTTGTTTCATCTTTTAAGATGGGGTTAACAATATTGAAAATTCTTCAAATGACAGTACGTGTCTAAAATATTGTTTTAGTATACATAAATAAATTATGTTCAATCAATTCTAGATTGCAGTCATTGAAGACCGATAATGTTGATGATAAAATAATAACAAATATTTACGAAGAAATAAAATCAGCTATTAAAGAATACATCAGTTTTTCATCCAATACACATTTAGATGCTGAAATTTTAAAAGTAATTTGTTCCCTTTTCAAAATATCTTTTTTCAAGTCGCAACGAATTCCTTTTTTATATGAATGTATTAGTATACTAAATTTAATATCTAATAACCTAGGATCATCTAATAAACATAACGGAAATTATTATTTTAAAAAAATACTCAAAAACATTTCAACTTATATTACTAGATTCCAAATGTCATATGATGATTTTTTTTTCATAACTACTTTTGTAAAAGATTTATTTAATCATAAACTTGAAAATTACTTTCCTCCTGGAACAAAAATATTCTGTACTTTTGTTAGATTTTACCCAGAATTTTTCCAATTTGTATTGAATGATATTTTTGATTTATGCAAAATAGACTACTTGGATTTTATAGATGTTTACAGTAATGTATCTATACCTATTTTTGTTTATTTGTTACTTGAAGTTTTTCATGCCAGGATATATTCTTTTAATTTAATTTGGCCAGTAGAAAGCATGCAAACCTTATCTTATGATACAAACAAGATTTGTATGGATATTTTTTCTTTTTTGTATGAAAAATCTATTGTATCGAATTTAACAGAGGTAATAAGCAAAAAAAGGAAGAAAGAATCAAAAAATTTAGAAGGAAAAAATTGGCTTTCTTATATAAATACATTCGATCAGGATATTTTCGTATTTTGTAAAGTTATAGTTCGGTTACTAACTCTACCCGAATATCCGTTCATTATTTACATTATGGAATTTTTTACAATTGAAATTTTGAATCTTATAAGTGTCAACAAAATTATTGACCCATTTAATTTTCTTAATACTGCTAATATACTTTTGGTGGAACTTAATGATTTGGCCAGGTTTTCTGCCTCTAAAAATATTCAAATTTTTCCTAGCATTGTAAAAAAAATGTTAATCAAACATAGGGAGAGTTTGGAGATAAAAACATTTAAAAAGTCATTAGCTTTACCTTTTTTTCTAAAATTATACACCATTGACTTTCTTTTGCATTTAGAATCTCATGATAACATATTCTCTGTTATGCAAGATAAAAATCAGATTTACGACAGCATTTCCACATTTCCAGATAACAGTGATCTCAAACTATGCAAATTATACAGAGAATATTTGGGATTGAAATGTAAAAAGTTAAACGTGGAAAAGATGATAAATTTGATTGTTCCCATGATTGATCATAATGTTATTAAATATAGAAAGATTAGTTTGAAGATGCTAAACAATCCCAATATTTTTTTTAATAACTCGTTATTTGACAAGGTCAATTTGCATAAAAAAATTATTGATAGACTAATGGACATTAATTTCTGGCCTAGAATTGAAGCGATAAGTCTTCTTGGTTCATGGATAAAATACTTTGAAAAATACAATTATTTAAAATATTTATACTCTCGTAGCAATGATATAAATGCTAAAGTTAGAATGAGAGCTTGTGAAGTGTTAAGTTTTTTTCTTGCTCCTGAAGTAAACATTAGAATTAGATTGGAAGTTTTTTGTTATTTATTAGCTAGAATGGACGATAATAGTATTGATGTTGTTCGTAAATGTAGAAATGTTTTATTATGTCATAAAAGACTAAATTTGGACAATCCTGAAATATTTATAAATTTTATGTTACAAGTTATCGACAAAGAATCTGTTGAAAATATTTATTGTCATTTTACCACCAGAATAAAAAAATACTTGAAAACAATATTAATATTGGATGATACAACAGAAGAACTGGCGTCTTACATATTTAAAGAGATTTTCAAACCTGTAATTAGTACTTTTCAGAAACGGGAAAGCTTTATTCTGTTGCTAAAGTGTTTTCTGGATGTCTTTCCAGTCTATGGTCACAAAAATTTTTCTAATATTGTAAGAATCTTAGACGAATATCAAGAAAATGAAAAAGTTATGTGTTGTATTTTGCCTTTGATTTTTTCACTTTTAAAGAAAGAAAATATGGTAATAAATGAAATGAACGACAAATTTATAACCTTTAATCATTATGATAAGGTTTCACGTATATTAATATCCCTTTTTTCGAATTGTGATGTGATCCTTTTTTCATATATATTAAACACATTACAACTAATAGCAATCAAGACCAATGATTCTTTAAAAATAGTAAAGGGATTTTTCACATTAGTAATTAGCATCGAATCGACACTCCAATCAAGTCCTACGCTTATTCGAAAGTTTTGCTTTGCTATATATCACTGTCATGTATATTATGAAAAATATTTTTCTAAAGAGCAGATAGAAGAATATATCAAGAATTTATATCATATAGTGATGCTTCTCTTGAGAGAAAACACTACACATTCTGAAGAAACCAAAGTCATACTTTTTCATTGTCTTTGTTTATTGGCATGTAATAAGTTTGTTTTAATAGTTGAAAATTTAGAGGTCAATAGTATAATTAAAAAAAATCTTGAAAAAAACGAAGCGTGTTATACAATTTTGATATTAAAGACTCTTGGTACAATTTTAAATGATCACAAGAGTTTTACGGAATTTATATACATAAATTATAAAATTGACATTGAAAGAATAATGACTTCATACGACCTCAAGTTAAAATATGCATCGTGGGAAATAATTAAGATTTTACACGATAGAGACCAATATGCTATCGATGAGTTTTGTATTCTGCTAATATTTTTGATGATTACTGAAGCAAGCGAACATTTTTTAAGGATTTTAGAGGTTACAATGGATGAAATATTTATCAATATGGACACTTTATTTGTTTCAAATATACAGTCAGGCATCCAAAGAGCATATAAAGCGTTATGTATCAATGATGAAGAGTTTATAAATAACCTTAAAATTAGCATAAGGGAAAAACAACTTGATTTTTCTTGGTTGCAAAATATATACCATTATTGTAAACGGAAATCTTACAAGTACTGCAGAATATTTATCAACATAATATTTTCAATGTTAGAAAGCGAAAATAAGGATATTCAGTTGTACATATTTATCTGTATAATCATGCTAGAAGGTATAACAGACGATAAAAGCTTGATAAAAGATAATTTTGAGATAATGACGTTTTCTGATGACATATATTTAAAATTGCTTGGTATATATGGAAAAATGTACTTTAATAACAAAAAAAATATAAATTTAATAACAAATTCATGTATATTATATGATCAATTTGATAAAATTCCAGATGAGGTAAATTAGTATAATAAATATAAAGATCAAGAGAATGGAAAATACAACTTAAGATTTTGTAGGTTAGAAAAGTTATGTTTAATTTTGTAATTTTTTTTATTTCAACTAAAAAGGTAAATTAAACATTTTTATTTAATCATTTTTTCAGTTTGATATGATTTGTTATAGGTAAAACATATTTGTTACTAATAAATTTATTGTTTAAAATTTGTATGATTTTATAGTATCACTGTTTCAAAATATACTTTCAAACAAGAGTATAAGATATCCGTTTTTTTCAATAGACAATATTGTCATTTTAATTATTCTTACTTGAAATGACATTATTTTTAAAAAAAAATTGATTGATTTTTGTTAAAACATAAACTTAGATAAAGATTAAAATTTTTTTACAAATTAAACATCTTTATTAATTTAAAGTATACTTATTAAAGGTGACCCGATAAAACCGCGCCGACAAAATCGCAAAGTATGTTTTCCGACAAAATCGCGTTAACAAAATCGCAAAGTATGTTTTCCGACAAAATCGCGTTAACAAAATCGCCCCGACAAAATCGCGCTGCGATTTATATTTACCATTAGATTTA
>CAKKLC010005779.1:188-17676 GCA_918559645.1 Ceratonova shasta | reverse complement strand
AACCATTAACACCAACAGATCCGAATCAACCATTAACACCAGCACCTGATCAACCATTACCAACAAAACCTGATCAGCCATTACCAACAGAGCCGGATCAACCATTACCAACAGAGCCGGATCAACCATTAACACCAACACCTAATAAACCATTGCCAACAGAACCTGATCAACCATTATCACCTACGCCTGATCAACCATCAAAACCAACAGAACCTGATCAACCATTAACACCAACAGAACCTGATCAACTATTAACACCAACAGAACCTGATCAACCAATTACACCAACAGAACCTGATCAACCAATAACAACAGAACCGGATCAACCATTACCAACAGATCCGTATCAACCATTAACACCAGCACCTGATCAATTATTACCGTCAGAACCTGATCAACCATTACCAACAAATCCGAATCAACCAATAACACCAGATCCGGATCAACCATTAACATCAGCACCTGATCAACCATTACCAACAGAACCGGATCAACCATTATCACCTACACCTGAGCAACCATCACCACAAGAACCAGATCAACCATCACCACAAGAACCGGATCAACCATTACAACCTACACCTGATCAACCATTAACACAAGCACCTGATCAACCATTATCACCTACACCAGATCAACCATTACAACCTACACCTGATCAACCATTAACACCTGCACCGGATAAACCATTACCAACACAACCGGATCAACCATTAACGCCTACACCTGATCAACCTTCTCAACAAGAACCGGGTCAAGCTTCGACGCCTTTACCTGCTAAACCATTAAAGCCTACACCTGATCAACCATCACCACAAGAACCGGACCAACCATTGACTCCTACACCTGATCAACCATTGCCAACAGAACCCCATCAACCATCAACAACTTCACCTGATAAATCGATCACACAATGTAATATTTTTATAGAAAATTTAGCTCCTATAATTCCTAATACAACAAATCAATTTATACCAATAACTATTCAACCTATAACACAAGGTTTACTTATGTAACAATTATAGGACCTATTATAACAAATTTACCAACAAAAAACAAAAATTTAACATTTTCTCCAAATCATCCAACAATAGGTTTTAAATTTAAAATATTTAGCACCCATTGTGCCTACCACTCCATATTATTATATACCAACAACTGCAGCACCAAAACAACCATTTAAACCAAGTATAAAATAAATATTTTTTAGACACCAATATATTTACTTCGCAATCAAATAAGCAAGCTACAATTAAATGTAAAAATTTTATTAACAAAATAGTTACTACTCAACCAAACAACGGACATTTACCAAATAAACCCTTTTATCGTAATATTTCTGTCAAAAATATAGATTATTCAACAACTATATCTCCATTTTTAAGTATTTTTATTTTATATTTAAGATCCTAATGTAATTGAAAACACTTTTGAATGTATATTTTCAATAATTATTAGATAAACCCATAAAAACTAGCAATAATAAACTTATTTGTATGAATATGTATAAATTTTAAGTTGAAGTTACATCCAATATCTGTCCTGATGAAATAGAATCATTAGGTTGCTATAAAGATTTGTTATATCCTCCAAGACCACTCCCGGAATTAATTTTGAATAGAACTAAGGGACAAACTATTGATTCATTTTTATGTGAATGTGCAAATCAGGTTTTGAAGAAAAACTACTTTACTTTTGGATTATCTAATAGTATTATAATTTTTATTAATAAGATCAATGCCTTTCTGGACCTGATGAGGGTAGATACGACGAAGACGGTCAATCAGACAAATGTGTAAATGATAAAAATAAACTTTGTACCGATAATGATCCATTTTGTCTTGGAATGAATCAATCAATTTATGTTTATACAATATTAACTAAAGAACATAAAAAAGTTATAAAACTAAAGTAACAATTCATATTTATTAATTTAGAGAAGAATAACTTAATAATATTTATAGATAATAATATTTTGAATTATATAATTGAATATTTTTATTTAATTTTTAAAGAAACCATATTTTGTGTATAATAAATTAATTTTTAATGGTAAATATCAATTTTGCTTAATTAAACAAAAGTTATTTTTTAATAATTTTAATTAAAATTAATAATAATATTATATTTAAAAATAAGTTTTAAGAAAACAATTAATTTAATAGTATCTAATTTAAATACAATTCATGCCTAAAATTATAAATTTAGTTCTAAAAATACTACATAATTGATCATAAATATAGGTACCCTAAAATATCGTATCCAAACCGCGTTTTATAGGAAAAAAAGATGATTTTTTAAAAAAAGTTCGGTGTGGCTTGTATTCGATATCAGAATAAATAAAAGCTAGTACACAAACCGCGGTTTTTACTAAAAAAAAAAGTGGAATTTTATTTTAAATTACAGGGTGCGGCTTATACAAAATGGGGCTCATAATTGAGATTATATGGTAACACTTTGTAGATATCGAATAAAATTATCAAATAAAACAGTTTGAATATTTTATATTTTTAAAAAGTTAAATAAATGGATTATAAGAATATATTCATGAATCATATATTTTTATAAGCTTTAAAAGATAACAGCCACTATTCAGAAATAATTTAAAACAAAAAACTTACAGATACTCTATCAAAGTTAACATGATATATTATATCTTCTATGTTTACTTATTTGAATGTAAAGTTTAAAAATGAAAATAGTTAAGACAACTTTTAAGGAGAATTAATATAGCATTAATCATTTTATTGATTTAAATCAAGATAATTTAGAACCAGCCATAACAAAAAATTATAGAAAGTTTACATATTAATAACATATTGAACCAAATAATAATATTGGATATAGTTTGATAATTTTTCTAAATATAATCACAAAAATTGTATTTTTTGTTTATTATACAGCATATTTGTAATTATCAAAAAATTCTCCATAATTTTAATTAATTTTTATTTAATATATAAAACTCACATAATTTATCACCCGACATAAAAAAGTTGATAAAATTCGAGTAATATTAATATTTAAAATTTTAAGTATTTTAAAATGCCATCAATAAATTTTATTAACAATATAAAAAGTAAACTAATTTACAACATACGCATCATTCTACGACAACCTTAAATGATTTAATTTTATAAAAATAAAAAAAACAATGATATTCATCTAGGAATTAAACTTTTATATTAGAGATGAAAATTTTACACAAATTTCAAAATAAAATTTTCAACCAGAAGATTTCATTTATTAATGAATGAAGAAAACTAAGAAAAGTATATTATAAACCTAAGAAAAATTCGATTGAACTATAAAATATTAAATAATTGAGTGTAAATTGGAAAATTAAAAATGATAGAACAATTACTATGATAAAAGAAATTTAGTGAATAATATGTGTTTTTGAATCATTTTATTTCTATATTTTTAATTGTAATAACAAAAATCTAAGATTTCAATTAGAATAAAAAATATATTTTGGAATTTAATTCTAAAATAAATATTATGGAATTAAATTTATTTTTTCTTTGGTTGCTGATTTTTTTCATGTAAATAACAAAAAGACAATTTTTAAAAGACATAAATTGTATCATGTATACATTCTCTTAAGAATTAAATAATTTTTTCATATCATTAAAAATTACTTAAATAAATAAATAAAACTTCAAAATGCAGTTTTTAACATTAATGATAGCTGAAAAAGTTTTTTAACAAAAATAATATTAAAAGCATTAATATTTATAAATAGATAATAATGCTTTAGCCCAGTGATGTGCAGTCAAATGTGGTTCATGAATCAGATCAATTAAAAATATTTTAATAGGGCCAGAAAAATATTTCCCATTTAATAAAATAACATCAGTTAAATCCTTGAATTTAATATTTTCGACTTAAATTTTCTAGATTTTTGTTTTGCAATGTACTCTTAACCCCCAAACCAACAAATCAATACAATTAGTTGTCATATTAAAAACTAGTATACGCGTTAATACTCCAACAAAGTGAACAAAATTTTATTTCATTCTTTCTGTGACTTTAAATTCTCAACAAGAGAATTTATGTCTAGTTAAATCCCAGATATTGCTAATCGCAATGAACTTTTTCAAGATAATGATCACTTATCCTAAATCTTTGTACTGATTTAACGTAGTTCATACTAAAGAATAGCTGTTTACAATGTTATATGTTGCCAATCAAAGCTAATAACTTTTAAACAAATTTTGACTAATTCGGAAATTCGCTTGTTGGAAAATTTTGCTGGTAAAACCTAACAAGTTTTGCGCTGTCTTTTCTTTCATCTTAAACTCTATTCTCTCCTGTAAATTTTTTTTTCCATTCGAATTTGATGTGTAACTGTTGAAGTATCAACATCGAAGAGTGAAGAAAAAAATATTAAATTTAATTTTTCGGTTCAAAAATCATTAAACAAGGTCCCAAATTCTTCATGTAAAAATTCTAACTCTTTTGCAAATTTCTGATAATTTAATATTTTTCAAAATGCTTTAAAATTGTTTAAATTTTATATGCAAACCCCTTGCTTCAGTTGTGATTTTGACAGATTAAGTTTGCACTGAAATGAGAATATATGTACCCAAAGTTCATGACAAGTTGATTTCGCCTCTGTAATTAATAATAAATTTCACTCAAATATTTTGTAACATCTACCAAAAAGGCTAAATCGGCAACCCACTGTTTATCTTAAAGTTCTTTTCCCTTTGAGCTCATCAAAATTAAAATCTCCTCTCTCAGATTGTAAAAGTGCTAAAAAATTTTTCCTTAAAATAGCTGGCGTAATTCACAATAATAGATGAGATCTTCATATTCTGAATAAATTTCAACTAGAAATTTTTTAAACTGCCTGTGATTCAATGCCTTGGATTTGATGAAGTTAATGAAGCATCCAACTACCTTTATGAAATGATCAAATTAAATTGATTTAGTTGATAGGGTTTGCTGATGTATAGTAAATATATAAGATGAAAAGATTTCAATGTCACCTTTTTCTTTTTTATATATTCTTTTATTCTGCCAGCAACTCCATTTACGTTCCCAACCATAGATGTTGCACCATCGATGGATATTCCAGATAATTTTAACTAATTAAGTTTAAACCTTTCAAAAACACTTTTATTTCATTAAAGATTTCTTTACCTTTTGTTGTATTCTTTAATAAGCACAGTTCAAGATGCTTTTTGGTACATTAGAAACTAGAATCAACTCCTCGAATAAAAATTGCTAATTAGGATGTATGCGTTATTTCGGTGATTTCATTGATTGTTATTAAAAAGCCGAAAATTTTGAAGTCTTCTCTTTAAGTAACACCTCAACGTTCTCTATCATTCTTCTTGCAATTGTCTAACGAGAAAGACTGATTCTTTCTGGATCCTTAGATTTTTATTGGCATATTATGTCAATTATGTCACAAATAGATTCTTTGATAAGATCTCCATTCCAAAGCGCTTTCCATACTTTGCAATCTATTGTGATGCTACTAAACTAGTCCTAACAATGTTATCATTTTGTTTGCTATTGTTTCTGAAAAATGATTGTTGCTTATACAAAGAGAAAATCAAATTCTCTAACTTATCATTTCTTTCCTCCGCGCTTGATTTGATGTAGTTCTCGTGTTTAGTCGAAAAATGTCTTTCGAGATTGTATTGCTTTGGAACGGATATTTCGGTCAGGCAAATCAAACAGATGGGTTTTTTCTTGTTCGTGATCAAGAAATACTCTTTGGTCCCTCTGTCCTGAAATGTTGTTACCTGATTTTTTTTTGCTTTTTTTAATGACGACATAGGTGGGAATAAACCAAGATAATTTAAAATTAATAATATAATATCATGATATTAATCATAAAATTTTTTTTTATTATTCATGATGTTTTCTGAACTCTGTGGGCCATAAACATCCACCCCGCGGGCTACCATAGGCAACCTCTGCTTTAGCAGAATAAATTTAGGAATTTAAAATATATGTAAAATATAAAAATAAGAGTTTTAGATATATCCATAGTATCAATGATATATGTCTTATAGAAACCAGCTACAAGTATATCCCATATTGTTTTTCATGATAATAACTGTTAATACTGAAATAAATGAGGATACTAAATTGAAATAATTTTATATTATTATTTTTGCAAACAGACGTTTAATTAATTAAAAAATATAATATTATTTAATAAGCAATGAATTTTAAACTGTTATGTAGTTATTTCATTATTTTTATTCAAAATTTAGATATTTTATCTATTTTAAATATTATATTTCTTAAAATAAAATATCTAGAAGTTATAAAATATCATATGCATGTAAAATTAGAAAACTAGCTCCTAAAATTGTATTAAATAATTAACTTAGTTATAATATTAATTTTAGATTGTATAACGTCCACTAAAAATTATATATTGCTTATTGAAACAATAATAAATAAATTCTATAATTTTTGGATTAGATATAATAAAATATTATGTTTTTTCTACATTAAATTAATTATATAAAAATATTGCATTAAATTTGAATCTATTTTAAGAGCAAATTATATTATTTAAATAATATACTTGGATACACTATTCTTTTACAGATAGAATGGATATTCCCGGTATATCATAATGATTTATTTTAATAAAATTAGTATTGAAAATTGTTATATAGATTGAATTAATTAGTTAATTTAAAAATAAACATTTAATTAGTTTACCGTATTTTTCGGACTATAAGACGCATAATTTTACATAAAATCATAGAAAAATAATAACCGCGCCTATTAGGCTGGTGCCCCTTATACGTTGATTTTTTCGAAAAATAATTTGTATTTTTTTGTGTCTAAATATTAAATAAATTAATATTTTTGTTTATATATATTTTTGTTAGTTTGAAGGTTTAAATAAAATTGAATTTATCCACGTGGTAATTTAATTACAGTAATTATTTATCCTAAATTTTAAAATTTTAATTAAAATATTTCTTTAGATAATTATGGCCCTAATGAAAAGATTTTCATATATAGCCACTTTTAAATTAAAAAAGATTGATTTAGCCAAAGTATATAAAAATACAGCAGCAGGAAGAGAGTTTGAAGTGAACGAATCAATAGTGGAGAAATGGAAGTGCATGGAGAACAGATTCCTATAGGTTAAAGGATTGAAGAAAAGTTTTTGTAGAAACATTGCTAAGTAGATACAGATCAAGGATGACTTAGAAGACTGGATAATATCCCAGAGGGTAGCTGGAAGAGGTTTTTCAATTGTCTTTATTCAGGCATAGGCACTTTCAATTGCAAAGGAATTAAATATCAGTGAGTTTTTGGATGGCTTTTATGGTGCTTTTGATTTATGAAACAATGATGCCTTTCCATCCGTTCTCAAACTACAGTTTCGCAGCAACTTTCAAAGGGCTTTAAAGTAAAGTTTGATGTATTTCACGCATTCTGTCAATACAGTATAATCAACAATAAGATTCAACCCAGTCATATTGTTACTATGGATGAGGTTCAATTAACGTTAGACATTCAGATGAATCTAACAGTTAACCGCTCTGGGACCAATACAATCTCAATCAAGACTACTGGTAATGAAAGAGCATGTATTATTGTTGTTTTATCTTGCATGGCTGATGAAAGAAAGTTACCACTCTTAATAATTTTAAAAAGGAAAACGTTGCCACCAGTTAAATTTTCTTCAGAGGTGGTAGTTTAGGTTTATCCAAAGTGTTGGATGGATAAAAGTATGATGCTGGTATGGCTTCAAAAGGTTTACAGGAGAAGACCGGATAGTTTCTTTATGAAGTTAAATATATATTTATTAATATTTGATTTGATGATAGGACATATTACCGATAGGGTGAAATGTGCAATCAGGAAGGCCAATAAAGAGATCGCAGTTATTCCCAGGGATTAACTAAGGAAATCCAACCTCTCGATATTATTGTCAATAGATCTTTCAAGGCAAAGCGAAGGATCATGTGGGAAGAGTGAATGGTCAGTAGTGAGCATTTATTTAATAAATCTGCACGACAGAGATGTGTAAGCTATGAGCTGATTTCTTAGTTAATTGGAGTTGCATGGAGCCAATTAAACATCAAAATCATTATGAATGTGTTTGTGAATCCGGTATTTTTTTTGGTAGTCCAATTGAAGAACTTGAGGATTAGCAACAAATGATATAAGCAGTTCAGGATGACAATGACTCGGCGTCAGTGATTAAGGACCTAAACAATTCTGATACGAAAGAGGATGATTTTAATGGATTTAAAGAAGATGAATTAATAATTTGAATGAAATGCTTGTTTTTTATTAACGTAATTTATCGTAAAATGTATCGGATAACAATTGAAAGGTGCGCCTTATATTCCGATGCGTCTTATAAGTGGATGAATTAAGAAACTAATTGAAAAAATGAGGATGCACTTAATAGTTAGGTGTGCCTTACAGTCTGAAAAATATGGTAATAAAATATATACCTTATTCAAATATACTTAATTTTTAGTTTATTTTTCTCTAAGTTAAAATGTATCAAATTGTGACGATAAATTTATTGAGTAAATTTTAAATCATTATTTAGTCCTAAAAATAATATTTTTAATAATACAAGAGTATCTAATAGAATCACATCTACTTAAATGTATAAATAGCTCATTTAAAGAAGTATTTTTACCTTTATTATTGATTAATATAAAAAAGCACATTTGGATACAACTTTGATTTGGTATTAATAATTATATAAAACTTGCCTAAAAATTTGTTAATTTTTGATTTATAAAATAAGAAATTATTTAATTATAAAGAATGTTATTTATTATACTAAATTTCAACTATAAAGGAAAGAATTTGAAACATTTATTTTTTTAGATAAAAATTAATATATAAAATATTTCAATAATTTAGAGGAATCATAATATATATTAAATATATTCTACGATAAAAAATGTTTCTAAGAACTAATTTAGCTTTAATGATTTATAATATTATAATAAATTTGAGGTTTGGCTTATATAAAATTATGATCGGGTCAAATTTGTAGTTTTTATGGTTTGAAAAGCTAAAAATATCTTTTTTATCAAATAAAGATTGTAATTTAGCTCATAAGATGCTTTTTTGTTAAACACTAAAATGATTCGAATTATTTCTTTTATCACAATATAAATATAAAAATTAAATCATTATATAATTTAAAAATATAAACTAACTGAATTATTTAACAATGATATTTTTAATATTAAAATATTTTTTTTGTTCTTTGTAACTTGATTTTTAATCGTTAATATATTTGGAAGCGTATAAATCCATATTTAAAGAAAATGAAAATTTATCTTGTTTTTTTACCCCAATACAACTACCATCTTATAAAATATATTTCTTTATTTATATAATTCTTGAATCAAGTAATTTAGATATTTATAACATAATTTCTTGTATTAATAATTATTTATTCTTAGAAAAACCATTTTGTATGTTAAGAAAAAAACCGGACCACCTATAGGACAATGCGCTCATCATTTTTGTAAAATAAAGGTGTATAAGCACAGTTAAAATGTGTAAATCTATTGGAATAGTTCTTTTGAACATTTTAAGATACAATTATACTAAGCTATGCTGGTTTTTTGAAAAATTGTTAAAAAATACAAATAGAATTTTATAAAATTTGATCAATAGAAAGACAATTTTCTCCTTAAAACTATAAATTTAAGATAATTTTTTACAGCCTAGGATGAAAAAATTGTCAGAATTTCAAAGAGCTTCGATAATTTTTCTTTTCCAGAGTAAGGTTTGGCAGAGAAAATGAAGATTAGTCAAAGCAGTCTCTAGAACGATAATAAAATATCTGGAAACAAATTCTTTTCACAAAAAAAGAAAAATGGTAGACCAAAGAAGATTAATAGTGGTGATATGCAGGTGATAATGAAAATTATTGACAAGGAATCAAAGACATCCCTTCAAAAGATGACTGGAAATCTTGCAAGAAGAATAGAGAAAATAAGTTTTTTATGTTACTGTAAAACATGCTCTAAATAAAGCTAGTACTTTTGCTTATTCTCATATTATGAAACCGCTTTTATCACCAAAAATTATTTTAACTATGATAGAGAAATCAGACGAATTTAAAAGTATGTGAGAGCGTAGTCTTAAATCGGTAATTTTTTCTTATGAAAAATAATTGAATCTTTTTATTCTGATGGGAAAGTTTTTGTGTAGAGAAAACATTCAAAAGATCTTAATTTGAAAAATTTATCATGAACTATCAAAAACGGGGGAGGTTCGGTCATAGTATTGGGACCTTTTTCATACTACGGTGTCGGTAATTTAGTAATTATAGATGGAAAATGTATGTCAATATTGTTTCTAAGAATCTCAAGAATTCGGAATCAAAAATGGGATTAGATGACTACATTTTTCAACAAGATAATATGCCGAAACATACTTCAACGGTAGCAAAAGATTTTTTTCTAAAAAGCAATATTAATTTACTTTTTTGGTCAGGTCAATCCCCTGATATGATCAAATTGAAACTTTGTGAGGCTTAATAAAGCAAAAGGTGTGCTTGTTAAAGTCAAAAAATTTGAATGAAATAAAAAAAATATAATAAAAGAATGGAACTCAATATCAGTAGAAATATGTCAAAGGTTAGCTTTGAGCTTTCAAAAACGAGCTGATATGGTTTCGGGCCAAAGGGTCTTTATATTAAATATTAAAGAGTATTTTATTTTTTATATTATTTTTTTTAATTTAAAAAAGACTCAAATCTAAAATGATACTTAATAACTACATAAAATTTAGTTATTTTATGTAAAAATATTTCATATTTTGATACATGCTTCTCTTTTTTCATACGTTTTAATGAAAGATTCACAATGAGTGATCCGTTTTTTTTTAACATACTCTAGTTTTTAAATATAGAAAATTACTAAACTCTATATCGTAATTTATAAAATAAAATGATTGTTTTGAAAATAAACCAAGCTTCTTTTATAGAAAATATTGGTCTTTATATAGAAGGTTCTGAAATTAATAAATTATTTGCATTAGTTTTATTTCATATAGAGGATTTGATATGTTTCATCAGTCATTGAACATTATAGTATCAATTTACTCAAAATAAGTTTAGCCTTGTGTAATACACATTTTTTTATGATTTTATCAAAAGATTTATAAATAATTATACCTTCATTAATAATATTACAAATCCATCAAAAACTTAAGGTAACATAAAGCTGTGTGTATTTTTAATTTAATTAAACATGTATACTAGTTTCTAACTTGGGATAATTTTTCATATTGTTCTTGTTTCATCCAATACCATGATATTTGTTGTTATTTCTTCATTTATAAAATATCAGGCAACTTGGTATGTAATCTAGTTTCATTATATCATATGGATTAATTAAACTGATATCTAGATATTTTACATAGTGTACTAAAAAATATTTACCAAAAAAATTTGTTTAATAATAAATATTAAGTTGAAAACTATGATTCAGGCTTTTTTGTTTATTCTGTGTTCATCTGTGATTTGAAGAGATAAGTTGTACAGTGCATTCGATATATTTAAGTTTATAAAGCTAAAAGGTATCTTGGAGAAGGTCTAATCAGTGGCTAAAGATAAGCGTTATCTCTGATAAAAAATTTTTTTGATTAATCTTGATAATGCTATTAGAATTTGCAAGAATGAATAATTTAGAGTTCATACAATAATTGCCAAAAAAAAATCCAAGAATTGTAAAGTGCAAACTATGCAACTACCCTCTCAATTTAGTTTTGCGCAATGATATTGTCGATGGATGTTCTTACATCTGCTTAACAAACGGATGTAGCATATTCAAAAACCATCAGTCAATTCGTAAAAATACTTGGTTCAAAGGTTTTTGTATTTCTGTTGTAACAATTTATATATTTGTATACCAAAAAATACAATTATGCTACATCATGAAAATAATTAAAATAAAAAAGCTACAGCTTTATAGCTAACAAAAATGATAGAAAATAAAATACATATAAACATTGAACACAATTTTCCAAGATTAGGTATTGAAAATTGCGCCGTACAAATTGACTAGACCAAACTTAAGTATAATGTTAAGAGTCATCGAGACAGAGGCCCAAGAGAACTAATTTGGGCTCTCTGTATCGTTGACAAGTCATTTCAACCTACAAGAGGTTATGCTTGTTTGGTTGCAAATAGAACTGCTTAAATGATTTTGCCAATCATAACAGATAAAGTAATAGAAGGTTCCACTATAGATAAAGATGAGTAGAGAGCATACAACAATCTCAGTAATTTAAAGTATTAACATAGCCCAATATGCTGTAAGTACAATTTTATGGATTATAAAAATAATGTACACATCCAGCTCGTAGAAAGCTGGAACAACAAATTGAAAATGAGAATAAAGAAAAGGAGTGCAACAAAGCTGTAATGTGACATTTTTATGTATATTCACGTTTTTTAAATACTACAAAGATGATAATTTTGAGCAAATATTAAAAATGAATAAAATTTAAGTTTTCTAGTTTTTTGATTTTTTTTTATCTTATCGCTTATCTTTAGCCACCGATAAGATCTAATCCGGTATTCCCCTTACTCATTTTGTACAGTTTTTGTGATGGTATCCCATTTTTCTTTTATTTTTATCCTGAACCACAGATGGAAACAAAACACAATTCGCATTTACTTTTTTGTACAAGTTTAAATTAAACCGTAAAGCATTTTAAGCTTCAAGAAAGAATTATCAGGCTTTTGGAGATGGATCAACCAATGAAATAAATGCTCCATAACGGTTCCAAAAATTCCATTCTGAGAATTTAAGTATTGTTAATGAGCCTCGAGGTAGACCACCGACTCATATTAATTATGAAAAATTAAGCACGAAACCGGAATCCGAATCAAAAAAATATTCGAAAACTTTGGCTTAAACTAGGAACTAGTCATACAGATTTGTAAACATTTACGTCCAATATATAAAGTAAAAAAATGGATTCTTATATGCCACATGAATTGAAAAAACTGTAAAATCTACCACAAAAGCAAGTGAGAATCTTTACCATTTTGCATTACTAGGTTGACATTTTTACAGGAAATTATCACTTGTATTAAAAAGTGGATTTTTATGATAGTCTATTAACGTTCAAGCCACTCGGTAGATAAGAATAAAGCCGCGGACACACCCCAAAACCAAAATTTTATCAAAAATAAATTATTGTTGAATGCCAGGAGTGTTCAATTATTCCCTTCTACAACCTGGAAAAACTATAACATTGATGTCATATTGTTGTGTAATCCATGTCTATATAAGAAACTTAATAAAAATAACCAAGTTCGCTCTAAGGGCGCGGGTTATTTTTTTGCACGATAACGCAAGACCTTATCAAAATTTGATTATTGTTGACGAATTCAATTATCTAAATATGAGATGGTACCACATCTTGTATTCACCTGATATTTCACCGACTGATTACTACCTTTTTCATAATTATGAATTATTTTTAAGAGAGAAAAAATATAATAATCAAAATGATATTATAAAAGACTTTGAATTATTAATTAATTGAAAAATAAGGAATTTTTTAAAAAGGCAAACATGATTTACCCAGTTCTTGGCAAAAAGTCGTAGATGCTAATGGAAATTATTCCAATTAAATAAAATAAATAATGTAAAAATTAGCGATTTTCGTTTTCTATTTTCATTCAACGCGCTTTTCATAGTTTCCAACCTAATACAAAGACTTTTTGGTAGTGGTGTTGTTTTGGGTGGGCAAAAAAAATTAAGATTAAATGCAAAATAAATAAAAAATAAATAAATTTATAAAAAAAAATTAGAAATATTTAATCACGTGCATCTGCATGCAGACAAAGAAGATAGAATTTTCGGTGGGCATGAATTATTACTAAGTTATATTCTAGTTCAAACAACGCAACGGAATTTTTTAATTTGTCTTCTGAATTAGTGTTAAATTTAGATTCTTTTAAGAATCGCCATAGTCTTTCGATATTCCGGGTATGTAGAATAGGATCACTTAGGTCAACAAAATTTAATTTACGATTTATTTGAGCATGCTATTAAACATATTGCTCGATCCCAAGATAGCCTCTCGAATAGTCTGTTATTATTCTAATTCCTTGCACAATGTTTGTTGTAATATAATTGTGTAGAACAGATTTGTTTCTTCTTTTATTCACAAATAGCCGTATTTCTTTTGTTCTTCTGCAAATAGCTCCCACGATCCAAAACTTTTCACCTGCGAGAACACGTCCAGCATCATTTTTTCTTGAATTTATATAAGTTTCGTCGATTTCGATTGTATCCCCAAATCTTCCCATTTTTCAATTGTTTGTGAAGAAAAATGGCAATTTTGATTTTCATTTATTAATTGTTCGAACAACATCTGCGTGGTCAATTTCTAATTCTTATCCTATTTCTCTTGCACTAATGTTTAAGCAATGCAAATACACGATTCTTAAAGTTTTGGAACATGGATGCGCTCTCCTGCAAAGATGGACCCTTTATACATACCTATATCTTTTTGCAATCTCTAGCTGGACATCTGAACCTACCAATTTTACCATGGCGTAATTTTCCATGTTCCAAGTTCATCCTCCTATTGCAGGCAGGACAATAAACCTCATTTTTCACTAGATTATTATCAAGACAAAACTGATAGGTAGATTCTTCATTTGATGTGAAGGCGATCAAAGCTACAATTTTAGTCATGTTTTGGAGAGTTTTTTTCTTTTTGAAATTACATTTTTATCTTTTTAAAATTATCTTTAATTTTTTTTTATTAATTAATTTTTTTTATTTATTTTGTTTTAATTAAAAAAAAATTTTTAATATTTTTTTAAAATTTTTTTTGCCCACCCAAACAACACCATTACCTAAATTTTTACTTGTAAATCAATAATAAATATATAACATGAAAAATACGTTCATTTAAAATTTATTAGTCAAATTGTTTTTTATTCTTGTCCTGATTTATATATAAAGTCAATAATTTGTGTAAATAAACCAAACGAGTTTCCTCTTTGCTGATTAGTTGTTCATTTATTCCTGAACATATTTTTAATAACTTTTGACCAAAGTCCTTTATTTTTATAGATTCAAAGCTGATATTTCCATAATTAAAAGAATTTTCCATAAATGATAAATTATTTATATCTTTACAATGGGTTTTTATATGCACCAAGTATCTAGTTCTACAAATATTTTTAAATTTCTCAGTTACAAAAGTAATCTATTTTCTGATGACTCCTTCTTTTCAAACAGACAATTCGGAAGCATAAAAAAGGGTAAATGTGTTTTCTCTCCCTCTGCTGAAAGATAGAAAAATCTTATATTCTTTTTAAAATGCTTATAGTTATGGATAATCATATCAAAAACTTCATCTGACTTGGTTCTAATTTATTAACAAACCCTACATTATCTCACAATCATTATATTTGTTGTAATCTAGCTCATCCTTGAACCGTGCATAATCTCCTTTCATCAATGCTTCCAACGCAGGGGCCCCATATTTACCTTAAATATGTTTACACGCGGATTACTTTTCTCATTTTTCTTGAAACGTTTCAAAGTTAAATTTGCGATACCCCTAGGATGGTTTTTTCCGACACCCCTTTCGTACCCACTTTTCATAATGTTTTAATGCGCACGCGCTTAAATTAGTAGAATTTGGGGTCACAGCATTAATTAAAGAATTTACATAAGTGATTTATTTACTATAAAAAAATGCTCTATTATCAATAAGGGTGTTTTTAAAAGTAGTGTAATTTTGAATATTTACAATAAATTATTCTTTTATTTTTAATTAAAATACAAAAGTTGTATTTAAAGAAAACATTAGTTTGGATTAAAAAAATAAAATTATTTTTAGTTAGTTTTCAATCAAAATAAAAAAAATTTATGATTTATAAATGAATTTAAATATGAACTAACAATATATTTTTCATAAGCGAAAATTATTTTTTTTGAAGTTTATATTACCTTGGAGAATTAATTAGTTCGTATTAATTATTTAATAATTGTTATTAAGAAATAACCAATTTTAATTCTTTTAATCTTTGAATATTATTATTGATCTTAAATTCTCTGAATGTCTTATCTCTTTGGCTAAAATCCACTTTAGAATCATATCACGCATGCGCAAAATGTATAACATTGAAAATTTGAATGTTGTTAATATAGATAATTTTGTGATATTTGATTTATCAGAATTAAAAAATTTAACATTAAAAACAATTAATTTTTTAAAAAATTTAGGTTTATTACCTAAAACACGTACTTATGAAATGTGTAATAAAATTATGAATAACCAAAAATACAATACAAGCATTGATGGTTATATTTTTAGAAGCATAAAATGTAAAAAAAGACTATAAATTAGAAATTGAACTTTTTTTGAAGATTCCTATTTAGCTTTATAAAATGTAAAAAAAGACGATCTATTAGAAATGGAACTTTATTTGAAGATTCCCATTTAGTTTTATAAAATGCAAAAAAAGACTATCTATTAGAAATGGAACTTTTTTTGAAGATTCCCATTTAGCTTTATAAAATGTAAAAATAGTTTCTGTTAGAAATGGAACTTTATTTGAAGATTCCCATTTAGCTTTATAAAATGTAAAAAAAGAATATCTATTAGAAATGGAAACTTTTTTTGAAGATTCCCATTTAGCTTTATAAAATGTAAAAATAGTTTCTGTTAGAAATGGAACTTTATTTGAAGATTCCCATTTAGCTTTATAAAATGCAAAAAAAGACTATCTATTAAAAATGGAACTTGTTTTGAAGATTCCCATTTAGCTTTATAAAATGCAAAAAAAGACTATTAATTAGAAATAGAACTTTTTTTGAAGATTCCCATTTAGCTTTATAAAATGCAAAAAAAGACTATCTATTAGAAATGGAACTTTTTTTGAAGATTCCTATTTAGCTTTATAAAATGTAAAAAAAGACTATCTAATAGAAATGTAACTTTTTTTGAAGATTCCCATTTAGCTTTAAAAAATGCAAAAAAAAGAATATCTATTAGAAACGGTACTTTTTTTGAATATTCCCATTTAGCTTTAAAAAATGCAAAAAAAAGAATATCTATTAGAAACGGTACTTTTTTTGAATATTCCCATTTAGCTTGATAAAATGTAAAATGACTATTAGAAACGGAAATTTTTTTGAAGACTCCCATTCAGCTTTATAAAATGTAAAAAAAGAATATCTATTAGAAATGGAACTTTTTTTGAAGATTCCCATTTAACTTTGTAAAATGTAAAAAAAGACTATTAGTAATGGAACTTTTTTTGAAGACTCCCATTTAGCTTTATAAAATGCAAAAAAAGACTATCTATTAGAAATGGAACTTTTTTTAAAGATTCCCATTTAGCTTTATAAACCGTAAAAAAAGAATATCTATTAGAAATGGTACTTTTTTTGAATATTCCCATTTAGCTTGATAAAATGTAAAATGACTATTAGAAACGGAAATTTTTTTGAAGACTCCCATT